>OX457043.1:29904196-29936696 GCA_949752735.1 Lumbricus terrestris
TGGATAACTATCTCGGACTTAGTCTCTGTCTGTCTCTATATATTATGTATATAATATACAGGGTGCGCCAAAAAAGTAATCCTTTACGGTTTTTAGCCCATATCTTGGCCAAACATACGAATTTTTTAAATGAAACTTTACAGTCTTAAAGGCAATTCATATTTACGTGCAATGGTCAAATTACAAAAAAATATTTCAAACAGAACAAAATTTATATCACTTTTAATGAGGTCACCCACCGTTTTTTGACGAGTCAAAAACGAAACGCAACAAAATTAGGTTTTTTGCTAATATCATGGCCAGAAGTAAGAATTTCAAAATGAATCTTTACAGGTTTAAAGAAAATTCATATTTACACATGATGGCCAGATTTCAGCAAACTATTTCAAGCAGAATAAAAGTTATGGCACTTTTAAGGAGGCCCCACGCCGTTTTTTGACGATTCAAAGACGTAACGCAGCAAAAAGTAGTAAAAACACGATTTTATTTAGTCTCATCTCAAATAATTGTTATCAGATTGCCTTGATATTGCCAGATGATCATCATTATTACTATTTAAAAAAGGAACAGGGTGCCAGCGTAGCTGCACGTCACTGAGAAGCCACTTAGCAAGATAACAATAAAATTGGAAAATAAGGAATCTGTCAGATTAATCAACAGGTCCATCAAGAACTTTCCAAGAGACTCAAAAGAAGTTTTGGCACTGGTGGTGAGCACATTGAACACAAGTTGGGAAGCACTACCAAGTTCATTTGACAACAGTTATCTGAGATGAGACTTAATAAAATCGTGTGTTTATTACTTTTTGTTGCGTTTCGTTTTTGAATCGTCAAAAACGGTGGGTGGCCTCACTAAAAGTGGTATAACTTTTGTTCTGTTTGAAATATTTTGATGAAATCTGGCCATCATGTGTAAATATGAATTGTCTTTAAGCCTGTAAAGATTCATTTTGAAATTCTTACTTCTGGCCATGATAGTAGCAAAAAACCTAATTTTTGCGTTTCGTTTTGAAATCGTCAAAAAACGGTGCGTGGCCTCACTAAAAGTGATATAACTTTTGTTCTGTTTGAAATATTATTTTGTAATTTGACCATTGTACGTAAATACGAATTGCCTTTAAGAGTGTAAAATTTCATTTAAAAATTCGTATGTTTGGCCAAGATATGGGCTAAAAACCGTAGGGGATTACTTTTTGGCGCACCCTGTATATATACCATATACCGTATGCCGCTAGAAACCTTCTCACCAAATTGACACCAATGCATTGCTTATATATATATATATATATATATATATAGAGAGAGAGAGAGAGAGAGAGAGAGAGAGAGAGAGAGAGAGAGAGAGAGAGAGAGAGAGAGAGAGAGAGAAGGCTGCTAGCGGCATACGGTATACCGTGGTTTAGATAGCATAAGTAAGACGTTTGTTGAAAGCATTATAGCGACGAAAGGAAGAAAGTAGAATGTAAAGAGACACAGGCCATCTCTCTATCTCTATCTGTCCTTCTGTCATTCTATCTGTTTGTCTGTCTGTCAGAGAGTCAGGCATGCATAGGACAAAGTAGTAGTATATTCGTTTTTATTTCAAAGACAATCAAGGTGACATACCGCACCAAGTTTACAGGTCAGAGATGTAAAATTATACACAGAAGTAATAATAAAGCTTAGTAATAATAAGTATATCTTTAAAGTACCAGCTGCAAAACGCACCCTGGTTTACAAGAATATATAAAACAAAAACATGACACATAAAAAAACAAATACAAGACAAATCTGGCAGCCATCAACGGCGCCAATCATATAGCTCAAGCCTATTGATGGTAACGTCACGACAGAGTCATCTTTAGGCAAAACGTCGCTCGAGAAGCACAAGTAAACCACCGTCGAACTCCTACACGCTGGCTACACGAAGAGTCCAGCCGACAGTTTCTAGTACCGATTCACGATGATGGTAGTTTAACAGCATTTTCAGTGTCTACAGAGCCGAGGAGTGAAGAACAGCGACGGACAGCACAACGCTGCAAACGTGGCTCTACTACGGCACGGTTTTCGATTGATGTTAATAAGAGATCCTTTCTTTTCCCATTCATGTTGGCAATCGCTCGGCTATCGATAAGGACGAAGAAATAATGACGAACCTCGAACCCCTTGATGTTGAGCATAATGGACCGGTCCAAAAAGGAAAGACGCAAGGCGAGGGTTGAATGTCAAAATTTACACTCCAAATACCGTCTAAACGCTTACAACACAGATGAAGAAAAGTCAGCAACTCGATACTCGACATCAGTAAACATCTGAAAATCCGGAAAAGAACGAGCGACTTTCGCAACAGACGTAAAAATCTGCCATAACAACAAGTGCCAGATATTATATACATACATACAGACAGACAGACAGACACAAAGATGTGTAGAATTCGTTTAATACTGAATGCGCTAATGCATTAACAAATCATAATTGATATGACAGCACCAAAAGCCATTGCTTAAAAAATGACAAAATCTGACGAACCAGTCCGTGTATCCTGAGCAGCAGAAGTTGCAGTTCCACCATGACCGTCATGTTCACCAGTGACACCCCCCTCGCATCCACATCGTATCCGCGCAGCAAATACGACAGCAACTGTTGCTCATCGGAGGCAGAAGAGACTTATCATCATGATGATGACGACGACGACGATGATTATGCAAATATATAAAAGAATTACGGTCAGTCTAGTTTCATCATGTTGTCGTAATAACCATAAAGTTTTGCTAAAAGTAGACACGACGTTATAGTTAGAAACATTTTTCTGGTTATTTTTCTATACTTTCCATGGCACTATATAGATAATATATATAATGCAAGAATTGAAATCTCGTGTTATTATCTCACGTAATTCATCTTGAAACAATGGTCTTTCGTTCTCTAGATATCAGAATCCAAACGCCTACTTTGTTTGTATGTGCACTTCAGTGGCGGCACCAGGATTTCAGTTTAGAGTGGGGGGGGGGGGGGTGAAGCCTCGCGGAGGAAATCTTCCATTTCATTTTCCATTTTCATCCGCCAAAAATTTCTGATGACCCTTTTTAAGTCATCCGATCGAAATCGTGGGAAAATTTAACTTTTACATGTAAAAAACCGCATGGACCTTCTTTTTAGGGGGCTTAACCTTTTATAGAGTGCTTAGCCCTCTAACCCCCCAGCGCCGCCACTGGTGCACTTGTTATAGCGCCCCTTGAAGGTTTTACTCAGAAGCGCCCCCGATTACAGCGCGGACACTGAATCGGAGTTTCACACCGAAGCGATGAGCAATTGCGAGTGAAGGACTTGCCCAAGGTCTTTTCGAGACGACTTGAGATGGATTCGAACCTGCAACCTTCCGGCTGCAAGAAGTCGGGAGCGCCTCTGAGCAGAGATCTTGAATAGGCGGTATATAAATTTATTTTATTGATTGATTGATTGATAATATCGCTTCCCAATCGCAGTTGTTAGGTCGGCCCCATAGATTAGTGGGGGTGAAAGAGGACTTGCCAAAACCTGCTCATTATGCCGAAACCAGTCTGCATGCTAAACTATGCCGTCTGCATGCCAAACTATGCCGTCTGCATGCCAAACTGTGCCGCCGTCTGCATGCTAAACTATGCCGTCTGCATGCCAAACTATGCCGCCGTCTGCATGCTAAACTATGCAGTCTGCATGCCAAACTATGCCGTCTGCATGCCAAACTATGCCGCCGTCTGCATGCTAAACTATGCAGTCTGCATGCCAAACTATGCCGTCTGCATGCCAAACTATGCCGCCGTCTGCATGCCAAACTATGCCGTCTGCATGCCAAACTATGCCGCCGTCTGCATGCTAAACTATGCAGTCTGCATGCTAAACTATGCCGTCTGCATGCCAAACTATGCCGCCGTCTGCATGCTAAACTATGCCGTCTGCATGCCAAACTATGCCGCCGTCTGCATGCTAAACTATGCCGTCTGCATGCCAAACTATGCCGCCGTCTGCATGCCAAACTATGCCGTCTGCATGCCAAACTATGCCGCCGTCTGCATGCTAAACTATGCAGTCTGCATGCCAAACTATGCCGTCTGCATGCCAAACTATGCCGCCGTCTGCATGCTAAACTATGCCGTCTGCATGCCAAACTATGCCGTCTGCATGCTAAACTATGCAGTCTGCATGCCAAACTATGCCGTCTGCATGCCAAACTATGCCGTCTGCATGCCAAACTATGCCGTCTGCATGCTAAACTATGCAGTCTGCATGCCAAACTATGCCGTCTGCATGCTAAACTATGCCGCCGTCTGCATGCTAAACTATGCAGTCTGCATGCTAAACTATGCCGTCTGCATGCCAAACTATGCCGCCGTCTGCATGCTAAACTATGCAGTCTGCATGCTAAACTATGCCGTCTGCATGCCAAACTATGCCGCCGTCTGCATGCTAAACTATGCAGTCTGCATGCCAAACTATGCCGTCTGCATGCTAAACTATGCAGTCTGCATGCTAAACTATGCCGCCGTCTGCATGCTAAACTATGCAGTCTGCATGCCAAACTATGCCGTCTGCATGCCAAACTATGCCGCCGTCTGCATGCTAAACTATGCAGTCTGCATGCTAAACTATGCCGTCTGCATGCCAAACTATGCCGCCGTCTGCATGCTAAACTATGCCGTCTGCATGCCAAACTATGCCGCCGTCTGCATGCTAAACTATGCCGTCTGCATGCCAAACTATGCCGCCGTCTGCATGCCAAACTATGCCGTCTGCATGCCAAACTATGCCGCCGTCTGCATGCTAAACTATGCAGTCTGCATGCCAAACTATGCCGTCTGCATGCCAAACTATGCCGCCGTCTGCATGCTAAACTATGCCGTCTGCATGCCAAACTATGCCGCCGTCTGCATGCTAAACTATGCAGTCTGCATGCCAAACTATGCCGTCTGCATGCCAAACTATGCAGTCTGCATGCTAAACTATGCAGTCTGCATGCTAAACTATGCCGTCTGCATGCTAAACTATGCAGTCTGCATGCCAAACTATGCCGTCTGCATGCCAAACTATGCCGCCGTCTGCATGCTAAACTATGCAGTCTGCATGCTAAACTATGCCGTCTGCATGCCAAACTATGCCGCCGTCTGCATGCTAAACTATGCAGTCTGCATGCCAAACTATGCCGTCTGCATGCTAAACTATGCAGTCTGCATGCTAAACTATGCCGCCGTTTGCATGCTAAACTATGCAGTCTGCATGCCAAACTATGCCGTCTGCATGCCAAACTATGCCGCCGTCTGCATGCTAAACTATGCAGTCTGCATGCTAAACTATGCAGTCTGCATGCCAAACTATGCCGCCGTCTGCATGCTAAACTATGCAGTCTGCATGCCAAACTATGCCGTCTGCATGCTAAACTATGCCGTCTGCATGCCAAACTATGCCACCGTCTGCATGCCAAACTATGCCGTCTGCATGCTAAACTATGCAGTCTGCATGCCAAACTATGCCGTCTGCATGCTAAACTATGCAGTCTGCATGCTAAACTATGCCGCCGTCTGCATGCTAAACTATGCAGTCTGCATGCTAAACTATGCCGTCTGCATGCCAAACTATGCCGCCGTCTGCATGCTAAACTATGCAGTCTGCATGCCAAACTATGCCGTCTGCATGCCAAACTATGCCGTCTGCATGCTAAACTATGCAGTCTGCATGCTAAACTATGCAGTCTGCATGCTAAACTATGCAGTCTGCATGCTAAACTATGCAGTCTGCATGCCAAACTATGCCGCCGTCTGCATGCTAAACTATGCAGTCTGCATGCCAAACTATGCCGTCTGCATGCCAAACTATGCCGTCTGCATGCTAAACTATGCAGTCTGCATGCTAAACTATGCAGTCTGCATGCTAAACTATGCAGTCTGCATGCTAAACTATGCAGTCTGCATGCCAAACTATGCCGCCGTCTGCATGCTAAACTATGCAGTCTGCATGCCAAACTATGCCGTCTGCATGCCAAACTATGCCGTCTGCATGCTAAACTATGCAGTCTGCATGCTAAACTATGCCGTCTGCACGCTAAACTATGCAGTCTGCATGCTAAACTATGCAGTCTGCATGCCAAACTATGCCGTCTGCATGCTAAACTATGCAGTCTGCATGCTAAACTATGCCGTCTGCATGCCAAACTATGCCGTCTGCATGCTAAACTATGCAGTCTGCATGCTAAACTATGCAGTCTGTATGCCAGAAACTTGCGTTAACGTAACTCATTTTAATTACAATATAATATTTTTTATATTGATTTTCTTACCTGTCACTAGGTAGAAGCAGAATATGCAACCACTGGCAACCAGCGATAGAATCTGAGAGCGGCAGTTCCAAAACATTACCAACATCTTCCTATTAATTTTGGAAAATAAACATATTTATGATGAAGAATGAACGACTTCAATAAGAAAATCATATATGTTTGTTTGTATGCGCACTTGTTATAGCGCCTCTTCCAGCCCTCAACCGCTACTCAGAGGCGCTCCCGACTACAGCGTGGACACTGCATCGGAGTTCACGCCAAAGCGCTGAGCAATTGCGAGTGAAGGACTTGCCCAAGGTCCCTACGCAGCGAGGTGGATTCGAACCTCGAACCTTCCGGCTTCAAGGCGACGACGACACCACTACACCACCGCGCCCCACCATGATTGGTAGCATGCGAATAAAAGATTCGGAGTTGTTGATAAAAATTAATGTGCTTACATTAAGAAATGCTTAGATACCGGTAGGATACCAACACAGCATGAGATTTGTCTCTTGGTAAACTTTCCTAAATAATCCAGGAAAATCAATTAGTCCAGATTCAAAGAAAGTTTACTTTGGGAAATTCAAAGTTGAAACGGATTTACGGAACCCGCGAGTAGGCCTATTGGCATAGGGCTAAAACTGTCACGGATTATTTGGAACCCTTAAATAGTATATGCGCTAAAAATTGGTAACGAAAGCTGGTATTCCGTCCAAGCACTTCCCCACACAGGCAACTCTATGGGGAGTGGTTCTAAGTAAGAGAAATTTTTAGTCGTGAGTCAAAATAATTATAATGCTCTTGAAATCATGAAGAGTAAAAAAATGAAATAATTTACGAAGACTGATGGTTCAACCGCAGATAAAGGTCAGCTGTCTTCTTAACAAAAAGCTGAAAGGACTCGTGTCACAAAAATCAAGGGCAAAAGTATCTACTGTCAATTTTACTTCGTCACCTTATTATCGACTAGTGTTTTACAGGCTCCTCTCCTCAAAACTTTTTTGTTTAACCGTGGTTGGACTGGCAGCGCTTCTGAGTGGATTTCTTGAAGGGGCGCTATATGAATTATTGAAATGAGCGAATGAGTGAATGAATGAATGAATGAATGACTAATTTGCAGTATAAGACGAAGGAAACTATGAAAAATACTTGAAAAGTGCAATTGGCCTGCACAGAAAATCTGTTTCCTTTTTAAATTAAATGGAAACAAAAGAGAAAGCCACAATCCAAAGGTAGATCAAAGCCAAAATAGAGAAGACGCGAGGAGGACATAAAACAGAATCTAAAAGATGTCTGCATGGTTAAGTGGTTATTACCCACCGCGACATGTCTCAGATTTGGGCAAAAGCCCCACTCAAACACATCGTTATAGATAAAGAGCTGATGCGTTGTCGCATATGATGATTTCATTTGGATGTAATAGACTGCGTGTACATAGACCTACCACCGCTAGACCTACCACAACATGAATTCTTTGCCTTTATAATCTATTTTTCATGCACGCAGATTTACCTATTCATTAAATTAACATATCCGTTTGTCTACTGTCCACTCTCCGCTAATAATAATTACGAAAGCCTATTCCTTAATTTAGGCTAACGTCAAGAAAAAATTACGCGTAGCCTAACGTTATTCGAGTTTGACACAACACAAAGGAGTCGTGTAATTAAAATGTTAATTACGTTGAATTGACAATGCATTGATCATTTGTGTTACAGACTCACCTAGCCTAATGGTCGAGCGATGCTGCTGCCCTTGTTGCTGCTGCTGCTGATGCCGCTGCTGCTGCTGCTAATACTGTCTCTTGTCGTTCCTGGCTACATGTATAAGCCACGCAAATGTATACAGCATGCATGCACTGAAGAATTGATGGTGGAGAGAGGCAAAGAGACCAGCATCCTCTGAGAAAAAGGCCGTTTGCACAGAAGGAGAATGAGTAGATGAAAGGGTAGAGAAGGGTAGAGAAGAGAAGGGAATGGAAAGGAAGGGAAGGGAAGGGAAGAGAAGGAAAGAGAAGGAAAGAGAGGGAAAGAGAGGGAAGTGGGAGGGGAAGTGGCAGCTGCTGCAACAGTAGCCACAGGCAAATCTCCAACAGCTCCATGCAAGCACCGAGAACTCATTCGGCTTATAAGAAACAGAATTATTTATATACATAAATGGCGGAAATAAGCTTATAAGTGTGCTTTTCGCATTCATATGATACATATATATAATACATAATATATATAATACTTGTATATATAATACATATATATAATACATATATATAATACATATATATATAATACATATATATTCGTACAAATATATATATATATATATGTATATCTATAAGATTGAAGGAGATACGCCTCTACATGCACAGAGTATATGCCATTTTGCGAAACGTATCAGATGATGCATACAATGTATCAGATGATGCATACAATGTATCAGATGATACATACAATGCGCAACAATGTCGCAGGAAATAGGCACAGCCAGTGAACAGATGGCGCTCGTGCGATACACAGTGCACACTCCTTATTAGCGTAACTCTATTCCTATCGCTTACGTCTCCGATGCAGCAGCAGCTCTTTAAGAACGGACGACAGATGCATGCTCTCAATCCCCGTATTCTTTTGCATATACGTTATATATATATATATATATATAATATATATACAAACATACATATACATATTCGTGCACTAGCCAAATATATTTCATGATGTATATCCATGAAAACTGGCTTATTGCCCACTAATGTCTGTACACAAGGCCGTAGTCAGGATTTTATTTCGGGGGGTGTTTCACCAATTTTCCTTCCCAAAAACTACATTTTTCCATTTCGGGGGGTGTTTTCATGGTTCTATTTCATGGTTTTTACGTCATATGTTCGTAAATACATTATATTATTTTTCACATCTTCCATTTCGGGGGGTGTTCAAACACCCAAAACACCCCCCTAGCTACGGCCTTGTCTGTACACGCATGATGCATTAATATTATTATTATTATTATTATTATTATTATTATTATTATTATTATTATTATTATTATTATTATTATTATTATTATTATTATTATTATTATTATTATTATTATCTGTGCATGCATGCGAACAAATTCGCATCAACCATTTACTACTATTATCAATATAATTATCATTGCTATTATTATAATTTTTTACCAGAGGTATCTCAGATCCCTCGGGATTTAAAAAATTATCCGGAGACGTAAAAAATTGCATTCTGGATTTTTTGGCCCCGAGGTAATGATCCCTCAGGGACTTACACCCTATTTACTAAAATAAAAACATCTGGAACGGCACCTAGTCGTCGTTGAAATCCAGTTGAAATTATTATTATTATTATTATTATTTATTTTTATTTTTATTTTTTTAAATTATTATTATTATTATTATTATTATTATTATTATTATTATTATTATTATTATTATTATTATTATTATTATTATTATTATAATTATTACTTCATTATTATTCCATTATTATTGTTAATATTATTTTATTACTACTACTACTGCTACTGCTACTGCTACTGCTACTGCTACTGCTACTGCTACTACTACTACTACTACTACTACTACTACTACTACTACTACTACTACTACTACTACTACTACTGCTACTACTACTACTACTACTACTACTACTACTACTACTACTACTACTACTGCAACTACTACTACTATTACTACTACTACTAACGGCATAATAAGAAAAAGCATTGGCCGTCTTCAAATTTAAGTCGAGACCTAGCCTAGTCGGTGCACCCTAATTCTGTAAGTCTATAAGTAGGCCTAGACTAGATTGCGGAGGACTTATCGTCGGCTGATAAGTCTTGGGCGATTATTCCACGCAGCCAGCTTTTCCAGTGTTGTTAGGATTGGTGGAATGAATGACGATACCGTCAGCTACTCGTTTGGAGACATGGGCGATACAACGGTTGTAGAAGACAGGCACTAGTCTTGGAAGAGGAATCAACTCTGCTTGGTCGTGTTGTCCTCAGAATCATAGCAACGACTTTTCTGCGGTGTTGCAAAACAGACGCGGCGCAAGAACAACTAAGCGGGATTGGCCTAAAAATAGACACGTCTTTAGCAGCATGAGAATTGTCTAAAAATGACTTTAGACCCTACTATGGCGCTCTGAAAGCTGGGGCTTTGAACCCCAGAGTTCAATGATTTACAAACTACGATCTCCAAATTTAAAGAGATTCTTTCTTGAACAGAGACTTTAATGCAATGCATTAAGGTTGATTAAGCACATAAATAGATCTAACTCGAATTCATGCTCGAATTCGGACACGATGGCTGATCAGAGATCTAACCAAGAGTTCCGAACAACTGGAGTTTCATCATATTGTGAGGAGCGGTGGTGTAGAGCTACAGTAGAAGGTATGTTTGTTGCCTTGCAGCCGTCGAGTTGCAGGTTCGATTCCGTTCTAATCCACCTCAACTTCCTCAAGTCGCCGCGTAGGAACCTTGGGCAAGTCCTTCACTCGCAATTCCTCGGCGCTTCGGCGTGAAACTCCGATTCAGTGTCCGCGCTGTAGTAGAGATCGCTTCTGAGTAGCAATCTTGAATGGGCGCTATGGCAAGTGCACATAGCCTACATATCTGACTTTGTGGTGCCAAAAGAAGCGAGTTACAGTAATCAACGCGACTGAAGACAAAGCGTTTACAGAAGGCCATAGCTTTCATGGTCCTACAGAAGTTGTTGCAGTCACACACATGTTCTAGATTTGCGTCAAACGTAACAAGTCGATTTTTCTCACAAATCTGTTATGAAAGGCACCAGTCTTGCTTCAGTCACCTTCTAAGGGCCTCAAATTCATGTGCAACAGATTGCAACCAATTCTCGAACCTTAGTCGCCATTTTCAGAATCCTCCTCTTCAGACGCCGAACTACGCAGACTCTTACCTGGTCTATATGTATCCTATAATTGTCGATGTAATCAACCAGAACTGTTTAATAGTTGATATAGGCTACGGTTAGGTCATAGATTCAGTTAAAGTTGCATCACGGACTAATTTGCACGCACACCAGTAGCGACGCCAGGATTTCAGTTTTGGAGGGGGCTCAATCCTCGCGGACGAAATTTTCCATTTTCATCCGCCAATATTTCTTTCGACCTTTTTTTAGTCATTTGGTCGAAATGTCGAAATAATCTCATGCATATGTTTCAGTTTTGGGTGGCTAATCATCGAAATATTTCATTTTTACATGTTAAAAAACCGGATGGCCTCTCTTAGGGGGTTAGCCCCCTAGCCCCCTGGCGCCGCTACTGTCACACACACACACACGCATTCAAGCTGTTAGGTGATGCCGAGAACATACAACACCACATACAAATTGACCAGCAGGCTATACCGAGATAATTCATGTATTAAAGAGCAGAAACTCGCATGATGATCTACATGATTGTGTGTACATGTATCTAGCATCTATGACTTGTGTCAATGCGCGCATCTCACGTGCAGAACCAATACAACTAAAAAAAGATTTAATTGTGTGCCGCATACTGCTTTCTTCAAATGTAGATTTATACATTATCAAGATAATATGCCGCAGAAGAAGCACAGGTGAGATAACGGTGAGCATGCGCAGGTGTCGGGGCTGCTTTCCAGCATATAGTGAAGGCGTCGGTATTATAATTTTGCACATAATATTATGATTTACGGATGTATGTATGTATGTATGTATGTATGTATGTATGTATGTATGTATGTATGTATGTATGTATGTATGTATGTATGTATGTATGTATGTATGTATGTATGTATGTATGTATGTATGTATGTATGTATGTATGTATGTATGTATGTATGTATGTATGTATGTATGTATGTATGCATGCATGTATGTATGTATGTATGCATGTATGTAATCTAATCTAATCTAACAAAGCATTTGTAAAGCGCTTCTCACAGCAGAGCTATTCAGAAGCGCTCTCAGTGTGACAGGCCCATGAAAAGAGAAATGTCTTCAAGCAGCGAAAAGATGCAGGTGAATATCCTACAAGAATCCTGCCACGAAATTCAGAAGGAAGGTGATTTCAAATTAAAGGACCAACAATAGCAAAAGCCCAATGTTGGGTTAATGAGGTTCGTGATCTAGGTACAAATAGATCAAGGCAGTCAACAGAATTAATTAAGAGGGCGTGAAGATCTGGCACAAAAAGACTTACACATTGAGTCGAAGAGGTATTTAAGGCGCAAAGCCCTGAAGGGACGCCCTCCCAATAAGTTGCACGAGAGTAGCCTATAACTTTTAAAATACTTGCATATATAAACTATGATTTCATCATTTCAGAATAATTAAAATAAGTGTTTAGAACGACTAAAAGAAAATGTTATATTACAAAAGAACGAGTAGGCCTATGCCTCTCCAACAGTGTTTGCAAATAGGCCTACATTGGCCAGAACGATCTCAACTTTTAAAATATCCCTCGGGCGAAAGAAGAACGTCTATTGGGCTAAGCTTCCATAGAGAAAACTGCGAAGTCTTCTATGAACACACGTCGCTCGGCATGTGAAACGTGCTGCTTCAAAATTTGTTGCATCTACAGCACTTCCGGATATCGTTTGAAATTATAAAATGTAGGTTGCTCGAGTGACGGATTGCCGTATGATGAAAAGGGGAATCTGTCACTTGTGAAAGGTTGAATCTAAAATATTCATGCAACATCTGTCTTCGTTTGACTGACAATATTTATGAGCGGCGCCAATCTCTGCTTGCCTCTGTTGTAGCCTAAAGGTTGATTTTGGAAATTTTTTCTTATGAGATTTTTGAATTTTTTTCTCCAAGTTCATCATGAAGCATGCCCTCCTAGGGCGTTGCATGAATAAATTGTGACAACGGTTTTAACCGGCGTGCAAATTGAGTTATGCCAAGCACTCTATGGAATAGCAGCGATACATGCAATGGAGCGTACAGATACGCAATCACCACAGTAGGCCTATGCTATAATTATCATATGCATCCATAAAATCATTCTTTGAGTCCTGTGAGCGTCTGTACTATAGCCTATATGTCCTATAGACTATGGTGTAACGTTCTTCTATAGCCGAGTAACACCAGAATTTGGCCAAAGGCATACGACACAGTCAGTAGCGGCGCTAGGGGGGGCTAAGCCCCCCTAAAAAGGCCATCCATTTTCCCCATGTAAGAATAACATTTTTGGACGATTAACTCCCTTTAGCCCCCCCCCAAAAGAACCGTAAAGGTACGCACGAGGTTTGGCAGACAGCTTGGCGGTCACGGAAAAGGACCAGTTTTCCAAGATTTCGACAAAATGACTAAAAAAAGGTCATCAGAAATTTATACGGGCGAAATGAAAATTTTTCTTGAGATTTTGGTCGATGACTAGGAAAAAAAGGCCATCAGAAAATTTGGCGACTGAAAACGGAAAATTTTCGCCGCAAATTCAGCCCCCCCAAACTTAAATCCTGGCGCCGCCACTGGACGCAGTTAACTGAGGCATTACCGTTCACGGCTGACTGGTGATGTCAAGTTCCTCCATGGCCACAGCAGGTGGATGATCACCATGTTGAACGACGCGTGACTTGGCACCAAAATCACCCGTTTAAGAACAATAGGTTAAGAGAACCATTGATCCAATGCTATTTCAACTGTAACGCCAAAGTTTGATTTGCCATAAGGCTTCACACGCACGAGTATAGGCCTAATTTTATGAAAACAAAACCATTTAGTAAGAAAAGTTATTCCGGAGAAGTCGGATTTTTTTAATTATCATACCTTTCTAAAGCTATGCGTCAAGGCAGCTCAAGAGTTAAACTTCTCACAGGTTGCGGCATGAGGGTTAAGAGCAGCGCCACAAAAGTCAGAACCAAGGAGTAGACATAATATGCCATTTAATCTGTTGTCAGCAAAAGAAAGCATCGTTTCAATGGTCGACAGGAAGATACATATAGTGAGAATTCCCGCGGGCTGGAGGCTTCACACCAGTTTTTCCTATCGTCTCATTATCTCCCATATAGTAAGGTTTCTTTGCACACCCTAACCTAACCCACCGTGGATGATAGTCAGACTCCTAGTTGTGTTTTTTTGCGAGTCTCATACTGGAGTAAGACCAACTCTCGACTTCAAAGCCTACACTTACTCCCATCGTTCTTGTTTTTAGATGGTGGTCTACTAGTCAGGCTGAATCCAGGAACATGCCTTCCCATTAGCATTCCACGGGGCGTACAGTAAGCCAACACCTTTTGGATTTTTTGGAATGCTAATGGCAACGAGAATCGGGCCTGCTGATGCCGTGCATAAACGAGCCAAACTATTTTGTACTACCGCACCCATGTGTATGATGGGTTACATGTTCGTTACTTTTATCGAGGAGGATTGTTGGGGGGAGAGAACGAAGGTGTCATGAGACCAACAAACAGGGAAAGACCTAATTCCGCCAGAATTAATATTATCGCGATACGTTTGCAACACCCCCAGAAACCTCCTCCTCTACATTCCAGACGGTGCTGCACATAATATTACGCAGAAACACAACCAGAAAGAATTTCTATGGGACATTCAGGTCTCACAATTTGCACCAATTCAATAATACTAGAGAGCATGTTGTTGAAAATCTGTGAAAACAATATCACGCAAGTTTATAGTCTTTGGATTTCATTTCTTCCATCCCTCAGAAGCCATTTAGCAGTAAGCAACATAGTTTCTTTTAGTGAAAGCCGATTTATATTGCGGTCTTGGTAAAATTGAATACAGAATAAACGAAAATTAATGAGCCAAACAAACCGCTTTCAGTTGAACACGTGCCTAATAGGCCTAATTTGTCATAACCTTTGTTGCTTCGTTGCTCTTCCCTTGGCAGTGGCAGTGACAGTGACAATTCCTTAACCCCTTACGCGTTCATTTTTAAATTTTAAGGCCGTTTTCAGCGGATATTCCCGGGGCAAACGGGTAAAAGATTAATCCTCCATTGCCTATCTGCCTTCACTGACTTAGTAAACCATGCGTTTCTTCTCGCCTCTATTTCATTGGTTTGCTTTGCTTTCTTATGCCAGTCCTCTGTTTCATATCTAAGCTAAACATTTTTGATTATAACTATGCTTCTTCAAAATGCGCTTCTTTCCAACTTCTCTTATCTCAGGCGAATAATTTCTTCATCCGGCTTCGCCAATTGATTCTATTCCATGTTCAATTTATTCGGTTTTTCTTTCCATCCTTCTTTTAGACTCACCCTATATACTTCCGTCCGTTTTCCATTCTTCCATCGATGTCATCCAGTGGCGTAGCCAGGAATTTATGATGGGGGTTTGGTTTTTTGGCCTGGCCGGATGCCCTTTCTGACACCAACCCAACAGTATTACAGTAAATAAAAAGGGAATCAAGTAGCCTAACAAAGGGAATAAAGTAACAAAAACAATTATTGTTACTACAAGCAATTGTTTTGTTTTTTCTTATTTATGTGGATAAATCACCATTAAAAAAACCTTTTTCCTAGGCCAATGGGGGGTTTTAACCCCCGAAACCCCCCTTGTCTACGCCACTGATGTCATCAGACACACTTTTCACCACTGTTTTTAACCTCATTTCAAAATGACTGAACATCTTTAGATGCTTTTGACCTGCTAGGTCTACCATCTTTAAGAATGCTTATACATAGAAGCGTTTACGTTTTGAAATCATGGACTGCAATAATTCTGTTGCGACATAAGCCTAGACTTATAAAAAAATATCCCTCATCTTCGGAGGAGACGGAAATAGTGCACAAAAGATAATGAAATGTAATGGTTATCTTTCACTTTGCAGACACACCGCTTATCAATAGATCTACTTTAGTGGAGGAGGATCCAGATTTGACGAGGGCCTATTACAACAGAGGCCGTTGCACTCGACAGAAATCTGCTTGGCATATTACAGCACTTTCTATAGTAGTAGTGGTAGAGGCATTTGTAGTGGTAGTGGCAGTGGTAGTAGTAGTGGTAGTGGCAGTGGTAGTGGCAGTGGCAGTGGTAGTGGCAGTGGTAGTGGTAGTGACTGTGGCAGTGACAGTGTCAATGGTAGTAGCAGTAGTAGTATCTTGACAAAGTATATTATGGTGTGCACGCAGAATTCTATATTCTGAAAGAGAACTACAGTGATAAGTAAATATCAGATACATGATTAGCGTTTGTTTAAGCACTGCAACAATTACGGATGTTTGACCTAGATTTTCGACAGTTAATGACTTTTCTGTCTGTTTCTACACACAGCAGCAACATATTACATGTACACGTACATGTATAGCCTACGCCTGTCTTATATCCTCCTAGACTAAAATGGTATAGAAGCAGAACTGGTGTCAGGATGCTTGCTGTATCAAGTATTTTTGGATTGGTTGATTTAGACAGAGCAGTGCAACCTCTAAAAAGTTTTAAAACACGCGTTCAAGAACTCTGGGAACATTTCATGCAACAACTGAAAAAAGTCATAAACGTGATGTGTAGGCTAAATCTTAAACAACTTTCGTTGAAGGGCGTACAATGCTATAAAATTGCTTTAAACTTTGGAATGAAGAAAAGTTGTGCAAAACAAGGTTTTGTCAGAAAATACTGAACTTTTTAAACTTGAGAAATGACGTAGTACAAATTCTAATTCGATGATCAAGTTAGAAACTCGCACAATTGCAGAGTAGAGGTGCAAAAGTTTGTTTAAACACTATCTAAAAAGATTTGGTAATAGCATTGCAAGACGTACAATTTAAGGACAGTTTTACAGAATGTGACAGTTGAGGTGAAGAACTTGGCAAAGCATCATCTTCGAGAGAGAGAGAAAGAGAGAGAGAGAGAGAGAGAGAGAGAGAGAGAGAGAGAGAGAGAGAGAGAGAGAGAGAGAGAGAGAGACAGAGACAGAGACAGAGACAGAGACAGAGAGAGGCTGTTACAAATGTTCTTAAGCTGTTGCATCAGCAGCAGGTTCTTCAATTAAGAAGCGTCTGAGTCGTCATAGGAATAAAATTGTGTCGGATGCCTTTGTCTCGTCTACAGAAGCAAGCAGAAAGTCCGCCGGTTCCCCGTTCTCTTGTTTCCGAGGGCGATTCGAGCAGCCGTATGGAAGACTTCCTGAATGCCCTCCCTCGTCTTCGCTGAACATTCCACGTACCCAGCTGCGTTGATCGACTTGGCCAGCCTAGGTCCTTCGGCCGTGCTGACGAACTTGACCGGCTTTGCCTTCAGCGGTGGCAGACCTTCAGTCGCTCGAAGGTCACTCTTCGTGCCGACGAGGAGGAGAGGGGTTCTGGGGCAGAAGTGACGCACCTCAGGAACCCATTTCTGGAAGATATTTTCGTAGCTGTCGTGGTTGTCTATAGCGAAGCAGAGGAGAAGAACGTCAGTGTTTGGATAGGATAGAGGCCGCAGAAGCTCGTAGTCCTCCTGGCCAGCTGTGTCCCACAGAGCCATCTGTACTCGCTGGTCTTGTAACTGCAAGCAACAATGCCACTACGATGTCACTTAATCACTTAATCAAATCTCAGCTACATGTATATAGGAAGGGACAACATCAGCAATTCAGAATGGTTCCATTTCATGCTTCGCCATTCGTACGCTTTGTTTTGTTTAGGCTTAAATGCAGTCGCGTATGAGTAAGTAAGTAAGTAAGTAAGTAAGTAAGTAAGTAAGTAAGTAAGTAAGTAAGTAAGTAAGTAAGTAAGTAAGTAAGTAAGTAAGTAAGTAAGTAAGTAAGTAAGTAAGTAAGTAAGTAAGTAAGTAAGTAGCCTTTATTACCTCTGTTGCAAACGCACACTGGGACATCAACAATAATGTAATAATTATAACACATAAATGCAATAATAAAGTATAGCAATATACATGAAACGGACGCTCATGTATGCAGATCATCAGCACGTCATTTGGACAAGCAGTATCCTATTGGTCCCCTTGTAGGCATCTCTTATTCTTAACGCCATGCTACCCATAGCTTTTCCTATTCTTCCTTCCTTCTCTGTGTGTATTTTTCTTTCCCGCTTGCCTGTGTTCCTTTCCATCCTCTCTAAGTTTCGTCTTCCCTCTCATCAAACTCTATGTTGCATTATGGTCTGAATAACCCATTGCATTCAGGGATCACCGAGAACATTATTATTGTCGTGGTAATTATATTCGACATGCACTGAGCCTTCACGTGGCTGTATTACACTGGCTGCTACAGCCATCACGTGCATCTATACCACGCACGAAAACAAGTCACGACAACAAGTTCCGTCATCTGTCAACAATCATCAGCATCAAGGACTAGTAACTAACATCAGTTCATTCGACAGGTCAAGAACTTTGCAGAAAGGCATTCAGGAGGGAATCGGTTGTCATCTCAGATGTTTCGAGCGCAATTTGCATATCCTAATATGTAGTGCACTCTATCGATAGACTACCTGAAGGTCGTCTAACTATCAACATGTTGGGTCCAAAGTCCACATATCGCCGTTTCTTTCGCTCCTTTGCACATGATGAACGTCTTGTCCACTATGCGAGTACTTCTACCAGGCATTGGCGTGGTATCTCTGACTGGTCCTGTGATCTGGAATGCTTGGGCTACCTCCATACCTGAGCCTCATACCAAGGATTCCCTCGGATGCGTTCTATAGTAATCTTAAAACTGTCCTCTTTAGCTGAGGTTGGGTCGGAGCGCTCCAGAGTAGTAACCTTGAAGGGACGCCGTATAGATCTTCGTTATGAATGAATGAATGAATTAATTAATTAATTGATGAATGAATAAATAAATGAATGAATTAATTAATTGATTAATTTAATTAATTAATTAACGAATGAACGAACAAATAAATGAATGAATAAATAAATAAATAAATTAATTAATTAATTAATTGATTTATGAATGAATGAATAAATAAATAAATTAATTAATTAATTAATTGATCGATGATTAGGGCCATTCTGGACTGGTTTTTAAACAAGTAGTTAGTAATAAAGTCCCTGAGGGATCCTAAATACCTCGGGGCAAAAAAATTAATTGATTAATTAAATTAATTAATTAACGAATGAACGAGCAAATGAATGAATGGATGAATAAATAAATAAATAAATAAATAAATAAATAAATAAATGAATGAATGGATAAATAAATGAATAAATGAATGAATTGATGAATGAATCAATGAATGAATGGATAAATGAATGAATGAATGAATGAATTGATGAATGAATGAATGAATGAACGAACGAATGAATGAACGAACGAACGAACGAACGAACGAATGAATGAATGGATGAATGGATGAATAAATAACTAAATAAATAAATGAATGAATGAATGAATGAATGAATACCTTAATATCGGTAACGTAGGTCTCGAAGACGGTAGGAATGTGTGCGGTGGAGAATTCGTCCTTGGTGAATGCGATGAGGAGACATGTCTTTCCACACGCTCCATCTCCAACGACGACCAGCTTCTTACGCGGGATTCTCTTGTCCCCTGCTCCATCTCCCTCCATCTCTCACGTGTCGATTGAGGTTGGAAGCGAAGAAGAGATCGGTCTTTAGTGCATGAAAAGTGTCAAAAACAAAAGAAAAGTGCCAAAGACAAATGAAAAGTGTCAAAGACAAATGAAAAGTGCCAAAGACAAATGAAAAGTGTCAAAGACAAAAGAAAAGTGTCAAAGACAAATGAAAAGTGCCAAATACAAAAGAAAAGTGTCAAAGACAAAAGAAAAGTGTCAAAGGCAAAAGAAAAGTGTCAAAGGCAAAAGAAAAGTGTCAAAGGCAAAAGAAAAGTGTAAAAGACAACAGAAAAGTGTCAAAGACAAAAGAAAAGTGACAAAGGCAAAAGAAAAGTGACAAAGGCAAAAGAAAAGTGTCAAAGGCAAAAGAAAAGTGTCAAAGGCAACAACGTGTAAACAAACAAGAAACGGTGACGAAAACACGTCGAGACAGACAAACATGGACAGACAGACAGACAAACATGGACAGACAGACAGACAGACACAGGCAGACAGACAGGCGGATAGACAAACAGACGGTTTACATTTTTCTTAAGTGCTAATGATGACACCAGAGTCATGCGATTCCTCTCTTTGGGACCATGGGACTATATCTTCAACACAGTCATCCCACGTGACCGCCAGCATCCTGCGGCCATCATATATAGTAGCAAAACACGTATACCCATAATTATACAAACAGACGGTGGATAATTACCTGAGAGCAGTGCCAAAAGTGTGGAAAAATAAGTGCCTGGACGCCCTTTACCACTCCAAAATAAGTGCCTGCAGGGACGCCCCTTACCACTCCAAAAGAAGTGCCTGGACGCCCCTTACCTCTCCAAAATAAGTGCCTGGACGCCCCTTACCACTCCAAAAGAAGTGCCTGGACGCCCCTTACCTTTATAGTCTTGCTCGCCAATAGGTGGCTGGACGGCGTTCAGATTTTAAAGCAAGTGCATAGACGCCGTCCATGACCGTCCAGGCACACTTTAAGCCTTGCCTGCCTGAGAGGACGGAATGAAAAGGGAGCATCATTCCATGGTTGCATGCAGGCCGGTGGGATCACGTAGTTTCTGCTGAAACATCTTTTGAACTTTCTCGTAATCGTTCACTGTCATACTATTTTTAGCTCAACCAAAAAAATAGAGCTAAAAATAGACCATCCGACACTGTCATAAAATTTCATGTTATACTCTTGTTCCTTGCTCTGTTTCAACGTCACTGGGCAGCTCAACATAGGAAGCTCTGTCTAGTAGGCCTAATATATATATAAGGTCGTTGGTTGCATGCATGATGATGGTGTCTCCATAGTGACATACTTCATAATAAAGAGACAAAGGCAGAGACATAGAGACACAGGTAGGGACGAAAACAACGTAATCGTAATAATGATCCCCAAACTTCTAAAGCGCCACTCGAAAGTCAAGCGCAGGGCACCAGCTTATTCACGAGCGCGGCGTTGAAGCAAAAAGGGTTATCTGTGAGGGTGGTCCAAAGCATAGTCGTAAAAAACGTTTTCCGTTTCTTATTCTCTCCAAAGATACGTCGATTCTTCCGTTTTTTACTTTTTGCACCACTTTTTAATCGTTTTTTTAATTTTTTATGTAGGCTAACTTTATTTATTTATTTATTGTCTGTTATTATTTTCCTTAATTTAGCCTAATTTGTGTCTGATATTCCATACGTTTTAACCGTACTCTCAAGGATTCAGCTAACTATAGTGTCATTATGTAGCCTAATTGTTTAAGTCATCATTTGAGAAATACATGTAGTAGGTCCCTACAAGAAATGAAATTTGTAAGAGTTATTTTAATATAAAATTCGTGAGCCCATAATTGATATTTATATGTAACAATTTTAAGTACAAATGTAATACATATTTATAATTTAGAACACATCTATGGTCTTTGCTTCTGATTAGATTTTAAATGCGTTATGTCGATCAGCATGAACTTATGTGGACTTATGTTTACAATTTAAATTTGAAAAGATTTCAATACCGTTAGTTTTTATGAATTTATTATTGAACCAAAGTTATAAGAAAAAATAACTGGTAGATTAATTTTACTTATGCTAATTAATGTTAACCTAATAATAAAGTTGTGTTATTTGCAGATTAAGATAAAACTGCATAAGCAAGGTTTTTAAGATTAAAATGAAGTTTCAGATGTAACAAAGGCAAATTATTTTCCGTTTCCGTTTTTTGTAGTTTTTGACGTTTTTTATATTTTTTCCCGAAAAAACCGAGGTTTTTCCGTATAACAAATTTCATCGTTTTTTTACATATAGCCTATATGGTCCAAAGGAGGTCCGAGTTGGGTTGCCATAGGATCAGGGGCGGAACAGCTACATGTACTAAAGCGGGTGTGGGCAGAGACGAGGACATGCTGAGACAGCGAAATATAATGCATGCACTCTGATGGACCTGTGGTCTGTAAAGCGTCCAACTGCCTGCCAGACAGACAGACAGACATGTGACGTTGTGCTGTAGATGATGAACTGCTGTTCGTGACAGGGTGTGGTAGTAGTGTGGTGCAGCTGCACTAACCTATTTATCAGTGAATGATGGACACCCACAGAAGAATTGAGCCAACTCACGAGTCCTCAGCTCTTTAGGGGTTGATAATTTAAAATGCAAATGAGTGTACGAATTATATTGCATCGATTTGGTTACATTTAAGCCTGAACCGAATCAGTTTTTGACTTGGGGATCAAGCTACTGTGTTAGGCAGACAGGCAGACATACATACATAATACATACATACATAATGCATACATACATAATACATACATACATACATAATACATACACAATACATACATAATACATACATACATGTACATGCATACATACATACATACATACATGCATACATACATACATACATACATACATACATACATACATACATACATACATACATACATACATACATACATACATACATACATACATACATACATACATACATACATACATACATACATACATGCATGCATGCATGCATGCATGCATGCATGCATGCATACATACATACATACATACAGACAGACAGACAAATCAATTCGGTAGATATATTCGGCGGTTAACTGTGGTCTTTGTAACAATAATTCCGTTGTGCACGTTCTTCCTTCTCCTCCGAATTAACAAATAGACCTAGGCGTCCATTTATGACAACTGCAAATACTTCAATCTATACACACACGAGCAGAGATCCACATAGACGCTAACCAGCAAACTTTGTCAATGCTGCGACGTTAGGGATGAAGCTTCAGGTGGCAAGACAGGCAGCCAGACATGTAGAGAGACAGAGAGACAGATAGACAGACAGACAGACAGACAGAGAGACGGATAGCAGAAGGCCTACATTGTTCTTAGTGCTAATGATGACTACAGAATCATGCGATTCCTATCTTTCGGACCATGGGACCATCTTCAAAACAGCCCTCCCATGCATGTGATAGCGAGCATCCTGTAGGCTGTAACCATCATAACAGCAAAACACGAATACACATAATTGGACTATAAAAATTCTGACTATAGATCTATCGCCTATATACGTGGCGACGATTACAACGACGAGAATTATGATGAAGTGACTGGATTGTGATGACTTAACCATGATGATGTTCAGCTTAAACTAAAACTGACTGTATTTTAACTGTGCCTTCTATGGTTCGCAATGCCTGCAGTTTGTAAATCTGTCAAGTATTTCTCTGAGGTGTAGACTGTAGAGGGTAGGCCTACACTATAGATAGTCTCAGTTGCAAAATGTGCTATCGAACAAAAATGAAAAAGTTATGCACCTAGGCACTTATGATGAATATACTTGTACGAATAAACGATGAAGGCTACTAATCCGACGACGACAACGATGATGATGATGATGATGATGATAATGATGATGATGATGATGATGATGATGATGATGATGATAATGATGATGACGACGATGATGATGATGATGATGATGATGATGATGATGATGATGATGATGATGACGACGACGACGACGATGACGATGATGATGATGACGATGATGATGATGATGGCGACAACGATGATGATGATAGTGACGATGACGAGTTTGGTTCTTGTGAAGATTTCTATAATACCTAATTCGTGTTTCGATCAGCTGGTAGTATGTCAATTCGGTAGATATTCGGCGGTTAACTCTGGTCTTTGTAACAATAATTCCGTTGTGCACGCTCTTCCTTCTCCTCCGAATTAACAAATAGACCTAGGCGTCCATTTATGACAACTGCAAATACTTCAGGCTATGCACACACGAGCAGAGATCCACACAGACGCTATAGACTGCAAACTTCTGTCAATGCTACGACTTACAGAAGAAAGTCTGAGGTGTCAAGTTGAGACTCGAGATCGGAACGAAGCCAACTACTGATGTATACAGCGGTGTGGAACAGTAATCCACCCTATTCCTTCATCGTTTCAAGCAATTCACAGTAGCTTATTCAAAGACGTTCAGTAAAATGTCGGCCTAGCAAACGCCTAAGTCAATGTTCCCGGATATAAAGCATTCTATAATATGTTTAAACGCTTTCGATATATCTACAGCGTATACACAGCGACAGTGGTGCGCACGTGTGGAAAACACGCTGCATTATAAATGACTAAGATAACCCTTGTACATGTAGCAGCAGTAGCAACAGGCCTTGTCATAATATGTTGGGCTAGTTGCTGAAGTCGTAGTAGCATCCGTGTTCAGGCCTTCGGCGAAGGCTTACTGCATTAAGCCTGTAAGCCAAGTACCAGATGAAAATTACGCCGCTCTCAATTAGCAGTGTTGAAATAGGGGGGAGGGCCGGGTAGTTGGAAGTAAGCGGAAGTTCGCCATTTATAGTTTAGGCTTAACGCCAACAGATCATTTGGGCTCATCCGTTACAATGTGTTTGGCTAAACATACACTAAGATCGGTATAGAATATATACATGAATTCATAACGAATAATATGGACTTTTTGGTACATGTATACATAGAAATAAACATTGACGGATTTCAGTCATTTGTCAAGGAGGCTGGTGACTTTAGCCAATTCGTGTAATGAGTGAGAGCCATATAGCCTAGATCCTGTAGGAGGTTTATTCCCTTGATATGTAGGGTAGGGTGTGTCTAGAATTCCATATGTACCTTAAAAACACCCTGATGTAGGCCTAGACTCTTTCTACGTGAAACTATATTCGGCGAATCAATTAACACGAAAATGTCTCTAAAATCTACATACTGAGTAATAAAAGAGGGTGTATTATATGCATGTCTCTTGGGCAGAAAAGGCAAATACTGAACGGAGAGTATATGCACAACAGTTATAACTGCAAATATGAACTTCCTGGGTTTCGACACATCCGAGAGAAATAATTTTATGTAGACCGATGTATGTATGTGTGCATGTGTGTGTATGTGTGAACGTGTGTATTTGTTTACATGTATATACTATGTGTAAACGACTGTATGTATGTATGTATGTATGTATGTATGTATGTATGTATGTATGTATGTATGTGTGTATGTATGTATGTATGTATGTATGTATGTATGTATGTATGTATGTATGTATGTATGTATGTATGTATGTATGTATGTATGTATGTATGTATGTATGTATGTATGTATGTATGTATGTACGTGTGTATGTATTGCGACATACATGTGTGTCTACTTGCGAGGAACTGTTAGTTCTATTCAGTGGTTGCAATGTTCTAAGGGTGTGTAAAACCTATTCCTCTTTCGTATGACGGTGCTTAGAAGGTGCTTTAGAATTACTACCCCCTGGTGTGAAAGAACTCCATTGTACTGCATTGTACGACTGACACCGTGCGCTTTAGAGATAGGAGCTTCATTTCCTCCGTATCTTCTTTCCACTGCAGCGAGATCCATCGTAATAGTTTTCGGCAAGTGGATCACAATTTAACCGCCCTGATAAAGACTCGATGAACTTAATCCCAAGAATGTTATTTTTTAAATATACTAAACAAGCACAACCATAAGTATTATAAGTAGCTATACTTATAAACAGCTAGGCTATATTTATCCATATGTACCTTAATCTCAAGAACGTTATTTTTACAAATCTATAAAAGCTATACTTATGAGTAGCTATACTTATCCATATGTACCTTAAAAACACCCTGATGTATAATAGGCCTGGACTATTTCTACGTGAAACTATATTTGGGAAATCACCTAACTCAAAAATGTCTCTAAAATTTACATACTGAGTAATAAATTACTGTGTTAATGTACATGCACCCAGGGCTGTTTTTAAGGAATTTTTAGAACTGCACAACCCCTTCTTTTCCTTCCCATCATCCATGATAAATTACTTCCAATCGGAGAGCAATAACCATTTTTTGCTAGTTTTAGCTGTACATAAGTGCTTCTACAACTGCACAAACCCATTTAGAACTGCACATTTTGTGTACAACTGCACGTTAAAAAAGCCCTGCATGCACCAAAGAACAGCGTTTTGCCTGTGTTTTTTTAATTGAACGAATAAGACATACACGTATTGTAAGCTCGGATAATCCTGATATGAGTAAGTTTAGTAAGCAGGTTTTTGGTCTGGTGAAATCCTGTTTCTGCAGTGTTAGCAAACCAAGGTTTGTTAGTTGATTACTTTATCGGATGGCTACTTAGTGTAAATTATAGATATCGATGTCGTTGCCATCTATATGGCGTCTGATGTGACTAACAGAGCTGCTTTTCGTATGAAGGCTGCTTCTGGTTGTAGCCTAACTCTGTCGAAGCTGCTGTCATTAAAGCTGCTGAGGTTGTCGTGTTTGGTTTGGTTTCTTTTTGACAGGCAATTAGGCATAGCCTGCATATAATAATTATGTCCTGCAGTGTATTGTTACTTTCACATAAATGTCTCGTAACCCAAGCGGGAGTATTGTCTTGCTCTATGATGGACAGCTAATAAATAGCATGTAGGCTATAGGTCTATGCTTGTATGCATTGTATGCATGTATTGTATGCGTGGTGTGCATGCAAATCTATACTTAGATACTTAGGCTGTATCTGTTAAGATATATATCCTACTGCAGGATTGGGATCTCGTAAATTCAGTTGCCCAATGCGATGCATTTAAACGAGTTCACCAATAATATTGTTATCTAATGTACGGTACCGTGATGTCGGCACGACACAAGTTTGTCAGATCAGATCAGATCAGATCAGATCAAAGGAAATGAGAAAAGATCACATCAGATTATGAATCTGAAATTAGTTGTCGTGTTCAAAGTGGTTAAAAGGGGTTAATTGGGTGAGTATACCGAACACAATGAGCACACTGAGTACACCGAGCAAACTGAGCACACCGAGTACACTGAGCACACTGAGCACACCGAGCACACTGAGCACACCGAGTACACCGAGCACACTGAGCACACTGAGCACACCGAGCACACTGAGCACACTGAGCACACCGAGCACAACGAGCAGTAGGAAACGCCTAAGAAGAGTTTCATTGGAACGCTTGTGTGTCTCGTTCCCATCCAATTTATTTAAACCCTGGTCGTGTCTTGCACCATCACGAAAGTAGAGATGGTCGTTTCGTTGATGTCGTTGTCATAGTAAACATGGCGGAATGAATACGAGTTCCCTTGAACCTTGAAATACGACCTGATCAGGGTGTGAAATGCCGGGGATTTGGAGGGTTTCAACCCCCTTTCTTCCTTAGTGCTCAACAGTAAAGTCTACTGTTCACACCCCAATTCCAAGTGGATCATAGTCCAACCTCCAGTTGTTTTACCACAATTCTCACACTGGATCTGTCACAGTAAATTAGCTGAAAACATGATTCATTCATTCATTCCGAAAACTTATATAGCGCCCCTTCAAGAAGCCTACTCAGAGGCGCTCCCAGTCAAGTCACAGCTAAAAAGATAGGTCTTGAGCAACTTGTAGAAAGCAGGCAAATTATTCCGAGGTAGTTATAGCTTCGTCTTAAAATCTTCTGTTCAAGAGAATATGTGCCTATAACTCTTTGTTCGGCGCATACTCAGCAGGTGGCGTCTAATCCTCGCTCGTAATCAACGCACGCCTCTTCTGATTCACAATTCCACACATGAACGATCCTTCCGGCTGCGGCTGCCTCGACGACCAGGATGCAGTAACACTAAATCAATACATTGCGTCGTCATAGCAGCGCAAGATGTGGCATCGCTGGGCAATGGGTCGCTGTGTATACGCGCTGGCGCGGCTTATCAGCAGAATAGTCGCAGCCTGGCATGTATACAACTATACATGTGCGTCTCTCAGGCTGTCCTCCTCCATCTCTCTGTCTGTCTGTCTGTCTGTCTGTCTGTCTGCCTTCTTTGCGTTACATGCTATAGCTTTGTCTCCATGGTTTGCGTATCTGCATCTCTATCTCTTGGCTCTGTTTCTCATACTAGTCTTCTTTTTTATATTAATTATGTACAATGTGAAAGACGGACGCAGAAGAACAAAGGCAACAGCGAGAACAAGAACGAGAGAGAGACAGACAGAGACAGAGACTGAGGTAGACAGAAAGACAGAGACAGAGCAAAAGACAGAGAGGGAGAGAAAGATAGAGACAGATAGAGAACCACACACAATGAGAGAGACAGAGAGAGAGAGACAGACAGACAGACAGACAGACAGGGAGAGGCATGATGCGGAAGAAGATGAAGCGAAAAATAGCATAATTAGCATAATTGCTGCAGCCCTGTGATTGCCTGTCTGCCTGTCTGCCTGTCTGCCTGTCTGCCTGTTTGGCTCGTCCGACCGACCATTGGTCTGTAGCAAGGAAGCGGTAGTCAGCCACGGGCTGTAAGAGGAGGAGGAGGAGGATGGGTGGAAAAGGTGGAGGAGCACGCAGGTTGGTGTTCGCAGGGTGGCATCGGGTGTCCACAGGATCAGCCAGCAGCAGCAGCAGCAGCACCAGCAGCAGCAGCATTGGCAGCAGCAGCAGCAGCAGCAGCAGCAGTGGCAGCAGCAGCAGCAGTAGCAGCAGCAGCAGTAGCAGCACCAGCACAGCGCCAGAAGAGGCAGTAGCAGCAGCAGCATTGGTAGCAGCATCGTCGTCAGATCCTTGGTAGGTGCGCACAGTGCAGCAGTGTCGCCAAACGATGTCGCTCTGACGACGACGTTCTTCTGCGTTCTTCGTTCTGTAGCTGATCGCAAGAACAGGTAAATAATAATATTAAACATCGGTCGATCGATCGATCGTCCAGAGATTCATCATAGACTGTTCTTCTCTGCAAACGACCGATTATGGGGCAACGCATTTATTAGGCGCATAGTTGGGGTGGGATGGGTGGGTTAACGACCTCTGTGTTGCACACGATTGCAGGGTCAATTCTTGGCTTTGCCATTTGACGAATGATGGATGCCGTTTGAAGCAAATTTTGTCAGGATTCGAATTCTCGTTTGTTTTACGTTGTAGCAGAACATTCTAGCACTTGAACGGGTTTGAGTCGCTCATTCTGCTGAACTTCATTCATCCGAACAGCTCCCCATTCTTTTCAACAGCTCCCCATTCTTTTGAACAGCTCCCCATTCTTCTAAACATCTCCCTATTCTTCTGAACAGCTCCCCATGCTTCAGAATTGCTCCCCATTCTTCTGAAGAGTTCCCAATTCTTTTGAACAGCTCCCGATTCTTTGGAACGATAAGTGGGACTGAGCTCCATCCATCCGAACAGCTCCCCATTCTTTTGAACAGCTCCCCATTCTTTCGAACAGATCCACATTCTTTTGAACAGCTCCCAATTCTTCTTAACAGCTCCCCATTCTTCTGAAGAGTTCCCAATTCTTCTGAACAGTTCACCATTATTCTGAGCAGTTCCCCATTCTTCTGAACAGTTCCCCATTCTTCTAAAGAGTTCCCAATTCTTCTGAACAGCTCCTCGTTCTTTGGAACGATAAGTGGGCTTGAGCGTTCCAATGTTAATTTTTCTGGAATGTTTTATAAACCCTGCACCAGTAGCTTACTGCATTATTAATGTTGCTGTTTCTCTGGCTGTTGCCATGGTTACTGTTGTAAGAATGTCGTCATTACAATTTCCAGGTCATACCATGAATATCTCGGACCCTACTAATGTTTTAATTTGGGGGCACCGCCTCATTGAGAAGTGTGATACGCTATAGACGTTATATTTACACATAAGAAAGCAAATGTCTTTAAAAGTTGTGTGAACCAGCCTCAACTAATAGTCTCAGGTGGATAGAATTTAATTAATAAGAATATTATTTTATAAGATTTTTCGTTTTACAACAATTGAAAACTTCATTGCAGGGTCTATACTTCTGGTGAAATCAAAAGTGTCAATAGCAAAATAAGTCAATTACTACTCTAACAATCATCAAACACAAACAGTCAGCTAATGTTTGCAAAGCATCTGTAATTTCTGTAGGCCTTCAAACGATACATAAAAACTAGCAACGGTAGGACCTATAGTGTAAACTGAAACCAAAATATGATTTTTTTTGCTTATATTAAATACAAATTCCACCCAGTCTTTAATCTAGTCCCCCTGCTCTGGGGGAATTCAGGTTTCTGGGGGGGAGACAATTGAGCGTCCGAAGGACGCTTGTGAGGCGCGTAGCGCCGAGACCGGCAGGGGAGGGGTATGGGGAGGGGGATGCGCTAAACTTTTTGAATTTCCACATTGCAATGACAGCATTTTAAGGTGTCATCTTCACAAAATACCTGTACTTTTTCAGAGCCTCATTAGAAACTTTTTGAATTTCCACATTGCAATGACAGCATTTTAAGGTGTCATCTTCACAAAATACCTGTACTTTTTCAGAGCCTCATCAGAAACTTTTTGAATTTCCACATTGCAATGGCAGCATTTTAAGGTGTCATCTTAACAAAATAGCTGTACATTTTCAGTGACCTATTAGAAACTTTTTGAATTTCCACATTGCAATGGCTGCATTTTAAGGTGTCATCTTAACATGATAGTATCATATATTATATTAGTAAATAATGTCATCGTAATCGTAATCGTAATCGTAATCTCGAAACTTCTACAGCGCCCACAAAAGCCAAGTCGCGGGAACTAGCTTATTCACAGGCGCTCAATCAAAACAAAATCGATAGGCAGCGGGTCAAGTACGGAGAGTCAGGCAGGCAGATAGATGGACGGCTAAGGTGGGTGATGTTTAGAATTGAAATGACGAGGGATGTGATGAGAAGAGGAGGAATCAGGATAGGATTTGTGAAAGAGCAATGTTTTCAGTTTTGAGTGAAAAACCATTATGATCATGTAATAATAAATAATATCACGGTATATTATGACACTTCATGTAAAGCTATGATGAAAACAGTAACTAAAAACCAATATCATTTTGTCAAATTTTTCTGGGGGGGAAATGTCAATCCTGGGGGGGACACATCCACACTAACACTTTTCAGCCCTTCCTTCACCTCATCGGCAAAAATTTGCAAATCACTCCATAGTCAATAGTCATAGCTGTTCCGAATCTCAATTCCAGCCAGAATTACGACAAATATCACTTCCTTCTTACGAACTTACCAAAACCTGACCTCTGACGACCTCTGCCCTGGTCTGTCACTCAAACCTTGAAACGTTGTTCCTTCACAAAATTAAACCTTATCCTGATTCATCCTAATTCACTTACCCTCTCACGCTGCATCAATTCTCAACGCAACCCACTAAGCTTGGCCGACTGCCTGTCTGCCTTCCTTTCTTCTGCCTGCCTGCTTTCTGCCAACCTGCCCGCCTTCCTGCCTGCCTGCCCACCTGCCTGGCTACTTGCCTGCCCGCCTGCCTGCCCACCTGCCTGCCTGCTGCCTGCCTTCCTGCCTGCCTGTCAACCTGCCCGTCTGCCTGTCTGTCTGCCTGCCTGCCTTCCTGCCTGCCTGTCTACCTGCTTGGCTACTTGCCTGCCCACCTGTCTGCCTGCCCACCTGCCTGTCCACCTGCCTGCCTGCTGCCTGCCTGTCTGTCTGCCTGTCTGCCTGCCTTCCTGTCTACCTGCCTGTCTGTCTGTCTGCCTGCCTTCCTGCCTGCCTGTCTACCTGCTTGGCTACTTGCCTGCCCATCTGCCCGCCTGCCCGCCTGCCAAACCTGCCTGCCCACCTGCCTGCCTGCTGCCTGCCTGTCTGCCTGCCTTCCTGTCTACCTGCCTGTCTGCCTGTCTGACTGCCTTCCTGCCTGCCTGCCTGTCTACCTGCTTGGCTATACTTGCCTGCCCACCTGCCTGCCTGCCCACCTGCCTGCCTGCTGCCTGCCTGTCTGTCTGCCTGTCTGCCTGCCTTCCTGACTTCCTGTCTACCCTGCCTGTCTGCCTGTCTATCTGTCTGCCTGCCTTTCTGCCTGCCTGTCTACCTGCCTGTCTGTCTGTCTGTTTACCTGCCTGTCTGTCTGTCTGTCTGCCTGCCGGCATGCATGCATGAATGCATGTTGCTTGCCTGCATGGATACTTGCCTGCCCTCCTGCCTGCTTGCCTGCCCACCTGCCTGCCTGCCTTCTGCCTGCCCACCTACCTGCCTGCTTGCCCATCTGTCTACCTGCCTGGCTGCCTTCCTGCCTTCCATACGCCTGTCTGTCTGTTTGTATGCCTGTATGCCTGCATGCCTGCCTGCCTGCCTGTCTGCCTGATGATGGCTAGTAACTAGTAATAGCCTTAGGGAACATTAGAACGCATCTCATTTTACTTAACTACGAAACAAAATGACAATTTTAAGATACAGTAGCAAACATAACACCCATATTAAACGCAGCAAATAGAAAGATAAATAAAGCAGTAATAGCATGAGTAAGCC
>OX457043.1:29939196-29961696 GCA_949752735.1 Lumbricus terrestris
GCCTCTGCAGCAGCCGCGTCCTCATTTCAGCACAACGATGCTGAAGGAGGTCAGCATCAGCAGCTTGGCTCCGGCGTCAAGGAACCAGCTCTTGTGCGACTGAAGAGGATCAAACGACAGGTGACCTCCCTCAGAACCATTCAACCGTCAAGCATCAGCGGCAGCAGCAGCAGCAGCAGCAACTCTAAGTACGTCGTCGACCACCTTGCCAGGAACCCCGAGAAGATGGAAATGCGTCCGATTGGTCTGATGGACGGACGGACCCCTGCCACCACTCCCTTGGGATCTTTCCACGATTTCGGAGAAGGAGGAGGAGGCCGAGTCCACACGGAGATGCTTCGACGTCTGGAAGAAGCTGACCGGAAGTTGTCCCAGCACGGAGGAAGAGGAGGAGGAGGAGGAGGAGCAGGAGGAGCAGGAGGAGGGAAAGGACGCTCCGGTGGAAAGGGATTCTCGTCGAAAACAAACGAGATCGCCGATTTACGGGGAAAAGGACATCACAACATCCAAGATGGCGGCCGACATCGTCTTACCGGAACTGGAATTGGAACCGAGAGCTACGCGCACCACATGCACGAGCAGGACAAGCTGGACAGCACTGCGGCTGTGGTCGCAGCGGTCAGACAGCGGAACAACCGGAAGAACAAACATCAGAAGAATCGCAGCGATTTCTCCGTCAAGGGAACGAAGGTCATGAGGAACTATGCGCTGGCTCCCCGTCTCCGACCGGGCGACAGGATTCAGGACAGCGAGGTGGCCATGGTATCCGGTCGAGGACGCGGTCGAGGACACGCCGACGAGAAGGGCCACTTGACAGCCGAGGCGAAGCACCGGACGAGAAGAGGACAGCGTTCCGGAATGGTTTCGACTTCTGCCCGCAACGCTGGAAGTCACGCTGAGGGTGTGAAGACTGAACTGGAGAGGATCAGACGAATGCAGAGAGATCTGATGAAGGAGATCTCGCACCTGGAGCACATGAAGGAGAAGAAGAAGAAGAAGCGCAGAAATGTCAGTGACCGTATCAGTCAAGGTCAACGAAAGGTCGCAGCACCGAAGAGGAAGTGAAGGTCTAGGGAGGTTGACATGGAAAAGACTCGTCATTGCTGAACTACATCCGCTTTTTGTCCATTGTTTATCATCTGGCGCTAGAGAAAAGACCGTCTATGGTGGACCGAGAAATTCGTTATTCATGACGCATCTTTGTATAACGTTGAGTATATTATGTATATATGGAAGAGTGCTTGATATTATGCTAGATAATAATTATTATTATATTGTCGATAAATCGATATAATATAATAATTATTACAGAGAGTAAATTTATCACTCTGTAAAATGCGTTTATAAGCATAAATCATCGTGCTTACTCTACAGTGTGCAGCATGCATTTGCAAACACGCTTGACTAACGTACTTGATTGTGCAATGCAAGCTGAAGATTCATACAAGATGTGAATTTGAACGAACTTGCCGATGTCAGTGTATGAAGTAGCCTATATGATTATGTCAGTGTTTGAAGTATATGATTATGTCAGTGTATGAAGTAGCATATATGATTATGTCAGTGTTTGAAGTATATGATTATGTCAGTGTATGAAGTATACGATTAAGACTGTTAATTCGCTTTAACCGGGGTTGGGTCGGGGCCGCTTCTGAGTATAGAGGATCCTGAAGGGGCGCTATATAAATGTCTGAAATGAATGATCGAATCCATGAATCTTGTTCGGAGGGATTCTCAGCGATCACCAACGATTGGAAACCTTTGATTGAATTCGGATGTGGATCAAGAGACGAAACGGAAAGAATTGGAATGGACGTCAATCCATTGGAACTGATCCGAATGATTCATTGGAACTGATCCGAGTGATTCATTGGAACTGATCCGAATGATTCATTGGAACTGATCCGAATGATTCATTGGAACTGATCCGAATGATTCATTGGAACTGATCCGAATGATTCATTGGAACTGATTCGAACGATTCATTGGAACTGATCCGAATGATTCATTGGAACTGATCCGAATGATTCATTGGAACTGATCCGAATTATTCATTGGAACTGATCCGAATGATTCATTGGAACTGATCCGAATGATTCATTGGAACTGATCCGAATGATTCATTGGAACTGATCCGAATGATTCATTGGAACTGATCCGAATGATTCATTGGAACTGATTCGAACGATTCATTGGAACTGATCCGAATGATTCATTGGAACTGATCCGAATGATTCATTGGAACTGATCCGAATTATTCATTGGAACTGATCCGAATGATTCATTGGAACTGATCCGAATGATTCATTGGAACTGATCCGAACGATTCATTGGAACTGATCCAAATGATTCATTGGAACTGATCCGAATGATTCATTGGAACTGATCCGAATGATTCATTGGAACTGATCCGAACGATTCTTGCTATATATAGGCCTATATCGCAGTCTGAGTTTGATATGTTTTTTTCAATTTTAGATGTTGGTATAGGGTAGCCTAACAATAACTGAGTTAATTCACTCTCTGTGCAATAAGGTGCAATGAAGTTCTCCTGTTGTATGATTTTACCTACACAAAGGGCTTTCAACACACGTGTGTTTCTGCATGCATGCACCAATAAATTGGCATTCGTGTCCGTCAAGAATTAGACGCAATATAAAGATTGATCTGAAGATTAATTGGTCTTTAGATCATCAGGTAACTTCATGAACACCAATTATTCATCACAGGTAAAATTTCCTTATTTAGAACGCCTTGTGACTCTTGTCCGTAGTCATGATTGTTTCGATGGCGTTGGCTAACTTTTATTCCTAAGATCTTAACAAAAGATTGGATATTTCAATTTTCACCTATCCTACTTGGATTCACAAATTCACAACAAGTTTTAGAACACAGGATCCTTGTATTATTCACGGTGGAAATCACGCCAGCTCAAACGTTCCTTCGCTTTCAGATTAGCATTTATAAGTGCGCTAAATAAATGGCAGATAACTGATCATGTATTAGAAATCTAATCATGATCAATTAAGCAATAATTATAGTAAACTCTAAGGAAGGTTAATCATGATCAACTGAGCAATATATAATTATAGTAAATTCTAAGCAAGCAGTGAGTGCAGGATAATTATTCTGGTTTTATTTAAAAATACGATCATATCCTTATCTTTATTTTATCAATTATTGTGACATTATATTACATTGTGTCGTCAGAGTCGTTTTTTCATCTCAGAGGCACAGGCAACACCAGCAGCAGCAACAGCCACAAGAACAGCGGCAGCAGCGGAAGATAGATTGCATCTAAGATGGAGAACAGCAAGTGATGATGTTGACACGAAATAATTTAGCCTACGCGCCACTTCCGTCACACTAAGATCCGGCAGGACTGTATCCGTCATGGACCTGTTTAGTATAGGCCCACTTGTGACCTGACTGCTATGGTCTTTTGCATCATTTTGGTATGCTACTTCGTATACTTCGTGTGTCGCTTGCTTGTCGTGTTGCATTTTAGTTTGATAATAGATACAAATAATTATGTCGTATTTCGATTTTAATTTATTCTGTGTTGATGAGTTATTATAGTCATAAAGACATTTCAACCACTTTATGATTCATCCGCCCGTCCGTCCGTCCGTCCGTCCGTTCGTTCGTTCGTTCGTTCGTTCGTTCGTCCGTCCGTCCGTCCGTTCGTCCGTTCGTCCGTCTGTTCGTCCGTCCGTCCGTCCGTCTGTTCGTCCTTGGAGGGTGCAGTCTAGATTTTTTAAAGGATGTTTCTACGGAGAACTTGGTCAGATTAATTGAAAAAAGTTCCTCAAAGTTAAATTAAACAAAATTAAGTTATGACGTATATAAGAAGCAGTTTTTATAGAGCATTATTGTTCTAAGAGCACATTTGGGTTGTTCAATGTTGTTCATTCCAATTTTGCTTTTCATTTTGACGTTGCATTCTTTAACTTAAGCTGGCCTTGTCATGCGTTATTAAACGCTGCTAGAGGTCACTTTCATGCAGTCTCGAGCTCATCGAACTTTCTCTCTCTCGAACACTGCAGTTATTGCAGTGTTCGTTCCGATGCCAGGCCAAAATCTGGGAGGTCAAGCCGAGGAGACAGTCACATTGGTTAATTCGGCAATAATAAAATGCCCACTCTGCATCTAAGCTCAAAGTTTGTTGCGAAATTGTCAAATCTTTCTATTACAGATTTCAATTCTAGGGACAGACAGCCGCACAAAAATATTAGGCTATTATATTTACCTTTTCGGCCAACGTAGCAGAATTGCGAAGACTGTCGAAATGTGGGAATCTAGTCTCGACGAAATATTGCGGGATTCGTGAGTGTGTTAAATCGAAAGACAGGAAGGTAATAGAGGTCCCAGAAAGTCAGAAACGACTGCTAGTGGAATTTGCAATAACAATAAAACGAGTTCATTGAGCTGGACAAATCTTTGTAATTAATTGAATGCTCCTATTTTGTAAACAAGATGTGAAATTCTCCGGAACTCCAGTTATCGTACGAAAGTGTACACCTACAAGGCGGCTAAAGAATAGGATCCGGTCTTGTATATAAGCGGTCCATGGACACCGGCATAAACAGTGTGACTACTTGATAGCATCAATAAAGCTGAGACAAGATTATTTAAATGTTGTTTAATTGATCATAAGAAACAAATCCAGATAGAACCAATAACATAATTGTAACAAAATCTTGTAACATCCATAGTATACCATCAAAATAATGTTGACCATATCAAACCCATTACACCAAAACCTATCCATTACCGCACTGGACAGTACGAAAAAGATATGGGGACAGACTAGAAAAGGAAAAGCACGCTGGTCCTGACTGGACAGATCGTGGAATTGCATCCCAGAAAACTTACAACTCAGTGAGTGACAACGCCACAATTGCTCATAGCAACTAGTGACAACGCCACAATTGCTCAAAGTAACTAGTGACAACGCCACAATTGCTCAAAGTAGCTAGTGACAACGCCACAATTGCTCAAAGCAACTAGTGACAACGCCACAATTGCTCAAAACAACTAGTGACAACGCCGCACTTGCTCAAAGCAACTAGTGACAACGTCACAATTGCTCAAAGCAACTAGTGACAACGCCACAATTGCTCATAGCAACTTACATGTGCCCATGCTATTGATGCATCACAAAAACAATGAGGTTTATAATTCATGAATAAAAAATTGAATATTCAAAAAGATGAACTAAAGACGTTAAGGGACTTTACAAAGACAACGGAATACTTCATACACGAGAGCAACTATTTTCTTAAAGCTAATACTAACATCTGAGAGGACATGCGTCAAATATGGTGCATCACTAATTGTAGCAGATATTTGTAGAGCAGTTGAAGCAAGTGGACGCGGTAATGTCGGGCAATTATAAAGATGGCGAATCTGTGGCGAAAGACTGAAAAACAACGGCCCTTGATATAATAATTATAGATCTGAGGAAACGGAAGTAGGTGGTGCCGCCTGGCGATCAATGTCATTTCAAATGCAGCACTTCCATGATTTTGCAGACAACATGAGCGTTGTTTTCGCGCAGTGACATATCCATCAACTACACAGTGGCCGGTCGTTCCTTCGTCTACCTGCACAAACCATTAATTTGAAGGAGAACCGTCATCATCAGCAGCAGCATTGCCATCCTATTTCTCCAGTCGACCGTGACTAGTCTTTCGCCGGCGGCGTTGAAGAGGTGAATGTGCACAATTCCTTTACGTTCCTCCCCAAATTCCCAGACGTCAATGCGCGCCCCCTTTACTTCCTTTTCCGCTTTCGTCCCACCTCCCCGTCCGTACGCTACGTTGTCCTTGTAATGTTTGTTGGTTCGAGAAGGATCTAACGCCTCCTCGTCATTGTGCTGACCGCCGAGCGGAAGTGGATCTGAAAGCGGGTCGAGCACTTCCGGTACGGCGTGCGTGACTTCAGTGGTGACGTAATTGATGACATCATTGCTTTCGTGGACGGAAATCTTCGGCGATTTCATGTTAGAGATGACGTCATAGTCATGATCCGTGACGTCATTGAGGTCGTCGCCGTCATCGTATGACGAAGCTTTGGACGGTTGTGTGACGTCGAAATGATGGGGAAGATTTGGACGCTGGTCGTCATTTCTAGTCACACCCACAGAATTCGTCCCTTCAGTGGACTGGTTGGCGGGGACAGTTGACGAAGATATATCGCATTCCTCTGAAGATGAATAAAATGATATCAAGTTAATGCTAATGTTATTCGTGAAAACTGAGTAATGAGCCAGAAATAAACCAATGATATTATTTTCTTCATGGGCGCAGACCTGGGCGGAGACTTGGGGGGGACGGAAAGACGCGAGATTTTTTGACGGACGAACGGCTATGAGTGTCGCCAAAAAATTTCCACCTTTTTACCTGCCAAAATTTCTGACGACCTTTTTTTTAGTCATCCGGCGAAGTCTCGACGAAGTTTTCTATTTTCGCTGCCAAAAAAGTTGATGACTTTTTTGTCGTGACGCTCAACGATTGGGAGGGGGGACAAATGCATGGGCCGTCCCCAACACCTCCATTGGGGGGACCTTCCTCTGTCCCCCTCCTAGGTCTCCGCCCGTGATTTTCTTTTCTTCATTTAAAGACTGAAATACCTTTTAAGATATTTTGGTTGCTGTTTTCCCCATCTTTTCCACCTATTTACAATTAAAGGAAATGAGTATTCTAGCAGCGGAGTATTATTACTACTTTCGGGATGACTCTTTGACACTCTGAAGCATACTCTGGGGTAGATAATGTGGCCGCATTTAATTAACTAAAATGAATATGTGCTGCTTGAATTTGTTGACGCTGTGATTCTTGGTGTCAAGAAAGTTTCGAATTCAATGAATTGACTGTCCTATTTAGCCGTGGCTAGACCGGGAGCGCTTCTGAGTAGTTCACCTCGAAGAGGCGCTATATAAGAATTCCTTAACATTATTAATATTAGTCAGCAAAGCAATCGGGCTCGGGCAAAACTATAATAATTAATCTGACCAAGACCTCCTTAGTAACATCTTTAACCTACACTTTGGTTCCCGATACTATACATGTGCATTGTGCAGCTATGCTCGGAATCCAAACGATCCGTCTGGTATTATAGGTCTAATCCGTGATTCGTGTTACATGGATTTCTTAGATGGCAACTGCAGCAGCAGAAATAACTGATCCAATCAATTAAATAAATAAAAAATATTCTACCGAGCTTGAGAAACGTCAGAGACGACAGAGCTGACTCGATCGCTGTAACGTCCTTGTTGCACATTCGGTCAATTTCGAAGAGCACAGGTCGACGAGACAATGGGAAGCTCTGTGAGAAGAAAAGAAGCGGACTGTCGAATCAACCGCCATGCCGTGAAGTCATAGCAGAGATACACTTAATATACGGACCCTACATGATTAGTGTTTAGCGTTTAGTGTTTAGCGTTTGCCACATACATGTAAGCTACATTCACCAAGTGCCCCCGACGTGTTGTTTCTCTGCATCTGCTCTTCACATCTTCACCTCCAAAACTGTTGAACTTCGTTTCGGCGGAATTTTTTAGCAATGGCGTATACCTATACTTCATTTTTTTAATCATAATTCGTCACAATATTATTATGTAGAATTTCAGATACAATTTTTCTTAGTTCTTTCACCCCTCGCTTTCATCCATGCGCAGTTCCCATGACATTAGATTCCGTCGGTCCATATCTTGGCAGTTCGTTATTCTCGTTGTTGCCTATCTATAATTCTGGTTCTTTTCACTGTAGTTTTAAACTTCTTGTTCCTAATCGTTTAAAACGCGCATCAATTTCTGCTAACTTTGTCTCATCTTCTGCCCTATTCGACATGTTTCCATTTCTATTTTGCTCTGCAAGCATCTTCCTCCATCCTACATTTACAGCTATAGCCATATGATGAGAATTGCCAATTACCATCCAGTAGTAGTAGTAGTAGCAGCAGCAGCAGCAGCAGCAGTAGTAGTAGTAGTAGTAGCAGCAGCAGTAGCAGTAGCAGTAGCAGTAGTAGTAGTAGCAGCAGCAGTAGTAGCAGTAGCAGTAGCAGTGGCAGTAGCGGTAGCGGTAGCAGTAGCAGTAATAGCAGTAATAGCAGCAGTAGTAGGAAGAAGTAATCACACACAATGCAGTGTGCACCGTATCTAGACAATTGCCATTAGACTTTGGAATGTCAAATTTTAAATACATATTCATAGCCGACGCTTTCAGCATTTCGTTCGGCAATCGCTTCAATTTTTTAATCAGTTCGATTGTTATTCAGATTGAAATCAATTTAAATGATGGTCACGAGTTATGGGTCGCTTACAAAACAGTTGGCCAGTTGACTTCCGACACCCAATTCTCGTAGAATCACGTACGTCTTCTCGTGATTCTGCCATGATGTCACACACTCCAGGATCAACAGACCTTCTTCTGTCAAAAGTGACAAGGCAAAGCAATAGACCTACTTTTAAAATTGTAAGTTACCTTGCGTTCTATAATTTTATGAATTCACACGAACCTGGCCAGACGTTTGATTAGAAGTGATATTTATTATGGCAAAGTCTCAACGACATAAATACGGTAGATATAACCTGACGCAATAGCACTGCTAGTTTATGTCCACTCTCAACCATAATCACATTATATTTAGCCATAATCTCACAAAATCAAATCATAAAACACCTGACGCCATCTAACACTGTAAAATAATGACATCGCACTGCTTCATTAATACTACACGAAATGGCTTAAAATTCGGTACATCGATAGGACTTCACGAAACGGAAGTAGCTCTTGCCTCTTGAGGTCTGCTGGCATCCGAGACTGGCTTCAGCCTGACTGATGTTGCCGCAGCCAATGACGAGATGATGGAGGCAACCGTCACGGGTCAGTGCCCTGTAGAATCCGGGATGCGGACAGACGGACGGTTTCAGCGAATGAGATGGAAATACAGGAGGAAGTAGTTCAGCTATCAATGAAAAACAAGTAACATTGTGAGGCTTATAGATCAGACAATGTTGTACATGAGTGCGTATGGTATCATGTGTGTGCAGGCTGAGAAAAGCTATCGGTGGACTGTGCCGTGAACGAATAATTATTATCGTGTCCGGTAGGCTACAGGTGGCCTGTCCTGGTTCACGCACATGAACAGTTCTTTGTTCATGGATGTTTCGACGCCAGTTTCTAGATTTGTTATCGTCTGTCTCGATATCTTTCGTTAGGGGGGATTCGTACTGATCGTTGGGGCACCGTGCCAGCAAAATCCGCTTGATTTGCATAGATCTATTGAATTTTAGTCTCGCTCTTTAACCGCGCGCTTTAACTGGATTTTACTCTGATTAAAATTAATTTGGTAAAAGAGTAAACAGCATTGCGAGTGCAGGCATTTATTTTTGGTGAGTGAACTGATTCCATGCCGTTCAATAGTTGAAATTCCGTAGGCTCACAGGTTGCTGTTGCAGTGGTCAACACTGGAGATAGTTTATAAGCGGTTGACCAGGATAAAGACAACTTGGTTTAGAACAGTATGCGAGAAAGACTGGAATCACGTTTTAATGATGACCGTACAGTACCTTCAAGTTCAGTCCTTCATATTTCCTATAGATATACCGAGTATAAGCTTACATGCAAAGATTGCAATTGAAATGCAATCGTATAGCCTACCCTATAGGCCTACATTTTGTGCGCTCAGTAGACTATTTGAAATCGCATAAGATCTTACGTATTAAAATGCGATAGGCATCAGAGAACAGACACTGAGGAACGGTGTCGTAGTCCGCAAGAGCACCTGCAATACAAAAACAAAACGAAGCTTTTTCAATATTAAGCGGCACTATATACATGTAGTCCTACATAATATAGACTCTAATTCATATCTTCTTACGCTGCAACTGCGTCAATGCATATCCGAAAGACCATAGTGAATTAATTCATTAATCGCATCAACGAAGTTAGTTGGATTAGACTGATTAGCGCTATAGCAGGAAGTTGATTGTAATCATAATTGTAAGCGTAGACTTCAAATTTAAAAAGCGCCCGCACTCTTGATAGTTATAAACCTTATAAGGCCTAACCGTATTTCCGGATTTATTTCTTCGATGCTGTTTCGGATGCCATTATGTCAGCATAGGCAAAAATTATGTTTGCTATTTGATTTTTAGAACCATCTAGTATTATAAATATATGGGTATTAAATTTGTAAGTCTCCTCTGTAGCGAGTGTGCGTGCGAATGTATACCGTACTTGCCCTTTTGAATCTCAATCACATCCAACGCTCTTTGCCTGAATCGCAAACACTGCGTCTTCGAAATGCTGTGAACAACATAGCTCAAACATTTCATCAGTAGCCAACGTTTTTAACAAGAATGCTTTATGATGCATGTTTCATGTAGGCATAAACCAAAGTGCGGTTAGGCAGTTGGATAAGTAGGCTATACGCTTAAAGAAAATACTTAGATCTACTTTCTTTCTGACTTACTTAGCCTACTAATCAACTAATGGTGTTAACGAGATAATAATTTATTCATTCAGTCAAACAATTCACTGTCAGATTTTCCGGACCAAAACTATGAAAATCCATTGACCTAAACATCCGCTCTATTAATCACATGAATTCTTTTGAATTAGTCTATAAAAACATTTACATAAATCAGCTGACCCTATCCTTTGTAAGCTATAACTCTAGCCATGGTGTCGATTCTTGCTTTTACCTTTGTCTCACCTTGTTGAGGATGGCTAGATAAGCTTCAGCTTCTTCTCAACACGAGTCGTTTCAACTTATCCCTCAACAACCCTACTTTCTCATGCATATTTAGATCTATATGTATCTAATAATATTTCATTGCATTCTTTACTCTAAATGTGCATTGTGAATTATTGTGGAATGTATATATTGAATCGATTCCAATAAATTCGATTTGATTAATTTGATTTGATTTTTGTAATTAGATTCATATAAAGCACCAACATTGGAGAAACTTCTTGAATTAGGATAGAGTAGAGCCACACGAATTGCAGATTTGGGAACTTATTTGTGTGAGAGGCTACACAAAATTAGACAACACACTTTAAAACACGTCAGTTTCAATATGGACGAAAGCGAACATTTGTGTGTGCGTGTGTTTGTGTGTGTGTATATATGTGTTTGTGTGTGTGTATCATGTATGTACGTGTGTGTGTGCGTGTGATTCGTACCCTACGTCTTAAATCTTTCTGGTATGAAATCCTTCTCACCAACCGTGCGTCGCAAAACCCCGAATGGTGACTTCAGCAAAACTGGAATTCTTCTTCATCTCTACTACGTCCAGACATTTATAGTCACTCTGCAGATGTCGCTTCGATCTCTTAACATAGAACTCCGAAAGTATCGTGGCGCCGTCGTCGAGACCATAGATGTGCTTCCCTTCTAGGTCACGCCACGTGACCCATTTCAGCCAATCAGGAAAATGGCAAGATGGCGACGGCCATCCGAATGCGTCTATATGAAATAATTATTAATTATAGATTAGGAGTAGACAACCAAATAGAGTTTAAGAAATCATCGCTTAGGTCCGATATTTTGATGTTGATGAGTTTGAATTTAACTAGTTAGAATGTTAGATCTATACTGACTCGAACTCGCACTCGTAGGCTTCACTTCTGGACTCGAACTTGACTGAGACTCAGCTTAGGTGGATTCGACTGCATCACTGTTGAAATTTCAGCGTGAGAATAATTGGTAGATCCATCGTTTATTAATAATATTGATTACGTGTTGCTATTACGGGATGTTGTCTCTTACTTCTTATCGACCGAAGATGACAAGACAAGAGGCTAAAGACTGAAAAAGAAACTGGAACTGGTTGTAAAAAGAATACAATTAGCGTCGTTTAAGATGTGCTTGTAATAATTAAGCTGACTGATGCCATTAATTCTCGTATCTCAACAAACGATTTCTATGGTCAGTCACTTAATACTCTACCTCTGGTCAGCTCTAGGATGAATTGTCCATCCCTGGCGCTCTTCAGCCCTCGACAGGTGGCGTCTCCACTCATCGATAGATAGACTTCGTTGTCGTAATGTTGGTAGTTCTGCAACCAAAATTAAGACGTTGCATGTACACCAACACCGGGGTTTCATGGCTGGTCTCTGACGATCGAGATAAAATCTCATCTTACCTACTCTAATAATTTACATAGGCCTATAATAATCAATAATAATAATGTGCGGCACTATGAGCGCACTAATTCATCAGCTTGTGGCTACATTTGCACTTACTATTAAGCCTCTTATAATTATATTATCATTAGCTGGGGTACCCGGCGTTGCCCGGGAAATTTAGATTCTTCTTCCCCAAACCCAGCTCGCCGCCCATTTTGTGGTTTATAAAATGGCAATTTATGCCCCTGTGCTTAGAAGGTCTTCCCCAATTCTTCTGGTTAAGCTCATGTCTGCATGGGGTTCCTCTTAGTAGATATACTTCTTGGCCGAAGGCATTTATTTTATCCCCAGGGATGTTGCGCTGATAGCGCTCGAGTTTCATGCTAAACTTTGGCGAAAAATGACGTAAAAATAGGAATTGTTGCAAAACGATTGCAATATGGCGTCGTATATCTACTGCAGCGATAGCGCAATTAACACAGTGAAATTTGAAAATGTTTATATCTCGGGAATTAAAGTGAAAAATAGCTGAAAATAGCACTACTGGTTAGTCAGGGTGAACGTCTGTTTATATACAATGTTTCAGGTCAATAGCTGAAAAACTGTGAGCGTGCATTCTGGACAAAGTCACATACACTCATCCTTTCTTATAGATATAGATTGACCTTTTTATATAGCGCACCTTCCAGGAAATCTACTCAGAAGTGTTCCCAGTCCAACAGCGGCTAAATAAGGCAGTTTTTAAGGGAGAAAAGAACAAGGAGGAGCGCAACAGGGAGTCCGTTCCAGGTTCTAGGACCAGCCAGAGAGAGAAAGAGAGAGAGAGAGAGAGAGAGAGAGAGAGAGAGAGAGAGAGAGAGAGAGAGAGAGAGAGAGAGAGAGAGAGAGAGAGAGAGAGAGAGAGAACGCTGCTGCATATTAGCTGAAGTAGACGACGAAGTGAAAATAATTTCAACTGGAATATGGAGTAGACTAGGCTATAGTATAGCTAGTAGTGAAAAGGAGAGACGTGGAAGTAGCAGTCGTTGCAAAAGTTTTGCTGTTCCAGTATTCGCTGAGATGAATGAATGAATAAACGAATGGATGAGCAGGTGAACGATTGGATGGGCAGGTGAATGATGACTGAACAGATAAGCAGACCAAGGTTGGTGGATGCTGAGTGGGAGACGAAGAACTGACATAAAAGGATCGATGAACCGACGGATTGATTGATTGATGTGCAGACTGCAGATAGACAGGGGATGATGTCGACCAAATGTCTCCACACCTAATTCACGAACATCTCGCGTGACATGATATTAGCTGCAGAACATGTGTCGAAGGAAGAGGAAATGCAGTGCGTGTAAAACCGACGATCACTGGAGGATGAGTAATGATTGATTGATTGATTGTCTGAATGAACTGCGCGCTTGTCTGATTGATTTTCGTGGCGACATCGATCAAAATACTCAGCGAACAAAAAAGATGATTAATTTTTTCCTCAAGTAGCCTACATATACCGTCGCTGTTGCAAATCTAATAAGTGCAGTAGAATGGCAGCCTTGAAGTGCACATATTGCACCATAAATTGTGATTAGCTGCAGCTGGATCAGGCAAGCTCAGGGCTTAAAGTGTGCCTGGACGGTCATGGACGGCGTCCATGCACTTATTTTAAAATCTGAGCGCCGTCCTGCCACTTATTGGTCAGCACTGACTGGAAAAGTAAGGGGCATCCAGGCACTTCTTTTGGAAAGGTAAGGGGCATCCAGGCACTTCTTTTGGAAAGGTAAGGGGCATCCAGGCACTTCTTTTGGAAAGGTAAGGGGCATCCAGGCACTTCTTTTGGAAAGGTAAGGGGCATCCAGGCACTTCTTTTGGAAAGGTAAGGGGCATCCAGGCACTTCTTTTGGAAAGGTAAGGGGCATCCAGGCACTTCTTTTGGAAAGGTAAGTGGCATCCAGACACTTCTTTTGGAAAGGTAAGGGGCATCCAGGCACTTCTTTTGGAAAGGTAAGGGGCATCCAGGCACTTCTTTTGGAAAGGTAAGGGGCATCCAGGCACTTCTTTTGGAAAGGTAAGGGGCATCCAGGCACTTCTTTTGGAAAGGTAAGTGGCATCCAGACACTTCTTTTGGAAAGGTAAGGGGCATCCAGGCACTTCTTTTGGAAAGGTAAGTGGCATCCAGACACTTATTTTTCCATACTTTAAGCACTGAGCAAGCTTACACTGATACTAACACAGCACATCAGTTGCAGCAACTGTCAGTACTGAGCAGTAGCAATAACTTTTAAAAAGGGATGACCAACAGCGAGTAGACAGAAACTGTGTACACGGAGCAGGCGGCTGTCTTGAGGTAAGTAAGTAGGTAGGTGGGTTTGGAAGTGAGTGAGTATGCAGAGTCGACTTACAAAGCATCGATATTGATCATCTTTTACAACGATACCACTTCCCGTGACCCTCGTGTATAGAAATGATTCCGATCCATCTTTCCAGGTTGCCAGGCATTCCAGGTCGAGATCTGAAACAAGGGAGAGCAGCCAGTGAAGTCAAGGTTCAGAAGAAAGTCTGAGCAAAGTCAGGTCGCTCTTTTTGTACAAAAGCACGACACTTACAGACATAAAAACAGATCACGATGAGTAGGTCAACAAATCTAGGAGAAACTACTCACGTGCAGCATTTTTAGTCTAACCACTAATAAAAGCATGACCTAAATAACTGCACGGAAATCGGTATAGCCTATTATAGCCTATACGTATAGACCGAAATGTTGGCAGGCAGGCGCATAGAGCCTGCATAGGCGGCAGACAGCCATGCAGACAGGCATACGTATACGCTATAATAAAGTTTGTTTGTTTGTATGCGCACTTGTTATAGCGCCTCTTCCAGTCCTCAACCGCTACTCAGAGGCGCTCCCGACTACAGCGCGGACACTGCATCGGAGTTTCACGCCGACGCGCTGAGCAATTGCGAGTGAAGGACTTGCCCAAGGTCCCTACGCGGCGACTTGAGGTGGATTCGAACCTCGAACCTTCCGGCTTCAAGGCAACGACGCCGTACCTCCGCCCCCTCGAACAGCCTTGTTACAAGATGGAATCGACTTTTTGGTTAGTTTCGATTTACTATGGAGATAAATCGCGATCGATTAAAAGTGTGAAAGTGAGATGACTCTGGTTAGTCTGGTTTCACCTTTTCCGTTTAGTGTAGCTGGTTCTATGCAGTGCTTGAAGTGGAATTGATATTTTGTGATTCCGGCGCATGGTTTCGAGTAGGAGATAGGTTGACCGCAGAATCCATGCTGTAGGTCGTTGTAGTCGAAGTAGTAGGCATCTCTGAAGGGACATGGTATCGGAGTGGCAGGATCTGAGAGATGACACAACATTATATGTATTTCACTCAATTGAATCTTTTTGCTGGTGGAAACAATGCAATGCATAATTTTCATATGTAATAAACCATTTTCACGTGAAATGCTGATGATACATTTTCTCCAATGCATTGTATTCTTAGTAACAGCGTGACAAACACACGCTAGCAAAAACACGACCAAGAACGAAAGCAAGCATTCTATCAAACATGCATGATTTTCTAGTTGGACCCCTTTGCAACGTATACCAACTGTCTCATCAATGATGACGATGAACGCAATTAGATATAGCCTATAATTAGGCTATAGGCTATATATAGTGATTTTAGAGATATAGCCTATAATTATAGGCTCTATATATAGTGATTTTGATCGTTGCTGTTCTTAGGTATCTGTTGACACGAAAGAAACCGATCACTTCTATAAGCGTATTGTTATCACAATCAGGATTTTTTCCTTCGCTTGATCTTGTTGACGAATTCCAATCGTCATGAATTTGCCTTATTCTCAGAAGAATTTTTAAACCCTTGCAGATAATATAAAATTATTCAACTCGGGTAAGCCCCTACTTTAAATAATAGTAATAACGATGATGATAATAATTATAATGGTTATAAAAATTAGTAATAATATTAATAATAATGATGATGATAATAATAATGATAATAAAAATTATGATAATGATAACAATAATAATAATAATGATAATAATAATAACAATGATATTAATAATAATATTAATAATAATAATAATAATAATAATAATAATAATAATAATAATAATAATAATAATGATTATAATAATATTAATGATAATATTAATGACAATGATAATAATAATAATAATATTAATGATAATAATAATAGTGATGATAATAATAATAGTGATGATAATAATAATAGTGATGTTAATAATAATGATAATAATAATCACGGTTCAGCGCCTCTCGCTGACATTTCAGCGCTTCAATAGTGTATCCTCAAACTGGGACCTTGACAAATAGGGTACTTAAAATAAATTAAAAATAATAAAAGTAACCCGCTGGAAAATTTCATACAACGTAGGCATATCCGAAAAATTATAAGATGCATGCGACAAAAGACATATATATGTATCGAATCGCCCTAAAAATATCCATGTAGACAAAAGGCCACAATTGAGTTAACATTTACACTCGGTCATATTAAGTATTTATAGTAATTTGTGCAAATGGATCGCTCCTTCCAGATGCAAGTGTCGCCATCAGTGGGAGATGGATTGCCAACGGTGGAAAGAGGTGACTCCAGTCCAACCCAACCTCCTCCTCCTTCTTAAAGCTCGAGGACATAATCAGTCTTTTAGCTGCCGTTTCCAGAAACGATTTCCATGTTCTCCGACCGCTTTTCCCACCGATTGCTGATCGTCCCTACCAATTAAGGCCACGCCCTCACAACTTTGTGTTGCCAACCAAAGATGACAGACATTACATTACATCTCTCTGGTTTTGTATAGAAAGGCACCATATGCTCATTAATGGTGTTTTAAAAAAGAAGTCTAATCTAATTAACCTATAGTAGCCTATATAAGCATAGAATTATTCTTTTTGTATTTTATGTCATTTAAATTGTGCTCTCATCGAAAGACAAATCCAACCAGTCAAGGCTAAAGACATTCTATAGGTATATTATATTGTATTTGATAAACTGCTTTTTGTACCTGATAGCGGTGTGTCTATCAGTTTTTGTTACCATTAAACGAATATAATAATAATAATAGCTGGCTCTGCAGTTTTAGCCTATGTCTGGATCCAATCGGTCGCTAGAAATCCTTCAACGGAATGTTGCCCAACGACAGACGACCAGACAGCAAAGGGCAACATCTGTGCATAATTATAGGAGGATTGTAATGATGGAATGACAGGTGGTTGGAAATGATCGTATAGTTGGAACTGTTACCTAGGGTTGACTTATCAGTGTTTCACAGGGTCTTTAGAAACTGTTCGCATCATCGTGGTCGGACTGGGAGTACCTCTGAGGGGACTTTTTTGAAACGGCGCTATGTAAATTCTTAAAATGAACGAATGAATGAATGAATGAATGAATGAATGAACGAACGAATGAATGAATGGTTACATGTACCTCGAACGAGAGTGTGCAGCGGAGTTTCGATGCGAATCTGCGAGCAGACGGTCTTCAAACTGTCCGGGTTCAAACAGAAACCTAACAAATACGTCATCATGTTCAGACTGATCAGCAGGTCAACCTTTGTACTGCGACTAAAAACGGCGCTAAAGAGCAACCACGATTACAATTGCAAATCATTATACACTAGCTTCATGCAAGCTGTACACCATAAAGCCATTTTCAGCCCTCCAACTTCTTCTCTTGCTCCTGCTTTTCCACTTGCTTTTGTTCCTCCTGCTCCTGCTCCTGCACCTCCCCTTCTCCATGTGTTCCTTGAGCAGGCGACATTTTTTTTATCAGGTTGAATGTTTAAATGCTCGCAAATAGATCCATATTTATATTCGGTCTGAAAGAACAAGAGCCTGGTCCTTTACCAAAGTCCAAGAAAAGTTTTGATTGTTGCTCTTAAATACCATAACATTGCATGGCATTGTAGGCCCATATCGATTGCATTTTTTCTTCTGCTGTCTTTTTGTTGATGCCATTGTTATTTTTGTGTTGTCATTGCTATTGCTATTGTTATTGCTATTGTTTTTGCTTTCGCTGTTGCTGCTATTATTAATGTGCGAAATAATAAACTGTGAAATAATTTATTGAATTATTGAATGCAATTGAAGAGCAAATTCGCAAGTTTATTTTTTCACGATCTAGAGCAATGTCTCCGGAAATGCCTGAATGCCTGAATGAATGAACGAACGAACGAATGAATGGATGGATGTATGTATGAATGGATAGATGGAATGATATGGCTAACTGCAAAAGTGGCTGGATGGACTGAGTCATCGGCCTACTTACTCACTGCTCTATGGATCGATTGGCTGATAGATGGATGGAAGGATGGATGTATGAATGGATGGATGGATGGATGGATGGATGGATGGATGGAAAGATGGATGGAAGGATGGATGGATGGATGGCTGGATGGATGGATGGATGGAAAGATGGATGGAAAGATGGATGGAAGGATGGATGGATGGATGGATGGATGGATGGATGGATGGACGAATGAATGGATGGACGAATGAATTGATTTATCAAATGAACGAACAGATCTTACTTTCTTTGTATTGTATGACATTCGAATGTCGGCTTATCATCAGCAAACATTGAAAGCAGTTCTTCTCTCTGCAAAGTTTTTCAGGTCGAAATTAGGCCTCTCCTCAACATATCAATCGTTTATGCCAAAAAAATCGCAGCAAGGTAATTAGGGAAAAGGAAGTAAAAAATAAATATAGCTTATTCAGAACAGCACACCTGCCTGTATAATGCCAGGCCAAAATCAAAGGCAGCATATAGTCGAAGTTTCCTTAAATTAAATATTTACATACATTATGCATACGTTTATAGACTCTATAGATAGTCCTATACATAATTTATGGTCAAGCTTTCAACAACTAATATAATGTCACAGCCACTTTATAGAGACGTATTGGTATTATAGGAGTAAGTCTACATGTAAATGCATGTCTAAGGATAGACTTCAGTCCATGATAATGCGCAGGCAGAGATTCAAAGTCAGTTCTCTTGGCCAATTTCTTGACCAAGAACTAAGAGATTCATAAAAGGCGCTATAGGCAATGTTGTGCTGCGGTTACAGCTGAACGAACAGAAATTGGCCAAGAAGAATTCAAAGAGACGGAGAAGGACAGCAACATAGAAGGAGAGAGAGAGAGAGAGAGAGAGAGAGAGAGAGAGAGAGAGAGAGAGAAAGAGAAAGAGAAAGAGAAAGAGAAAGAAAAAAATAAAGAGAGAGATAAAGAAAGAGAGACAGACACAGAGACAGAGACAGAGAGAGGCAGAGAGAGAGAGAGAGAGAGACAGACAGACAGAGAAAGAGAGGCAGAGAGAGAAATATAGAGAGACAAAGAGAGAGAGAGACAGACAGAAAGAAAGAGAGAGCGAGTGAGAGACAGACAGACAGAGAGACAGAGAGACAGAGTGGCAGAGTTAGACAGAGATAAGGCGAATATTACAGCTATCAGCGACAGGCGGAGACAGGGACAAATTTCGAGATAGATGTAGGCAGGGAGAGGAGGAGAAGCAGTGACACAGCGACAGACAGACAGACAGTGATTCGTGTATTACGAAAGCTATTTAGCGCGCAAAGGATCCTGGGACCGATTTTCCGAGGCGTCGACGTCACTTAACGACGGTCGAACAATGAATCAACGAATCCATAGCAACGAAGAAGAAGCAGAATAAGAAGAAGAGAACTGAGTGTAATTCGGAAACATTTATGCTTCAGCAAAGCGCCGTGCATGCGTGGGGGAAGTCCGCGAGGACGAATTAAGCATAACCTTACACACGCTGTTATTATAGGGGGCTTCGTGAAGTGATAAGGTACTATAGAGCTTGTCAAAATATTCCCTGCGAGTATTATTTGACAAGCGTAGAGGATGGACTATGTATATATATTTGAGAGGGATTGCTGCTTCCGAAAGCGACAGCATTTATGACGTGTCAGTTGGTCTCTGCATGGGGCGATGAGTTGGTGTTGTGTAACGACGGATACATGGATCATCTGGGATTATAAGACGCTTCCTCAAGCATGACGTCAGCATCGATTAATTCCGTTGCGAAAGCAGACAAGGCCCTTCATAAAGCGTCTAGCCATTATATCCCAATATCTCGACTCTCAGTGAGGCTATATAGTATATACGACATCGCAACCGGCTAATGGGCTTGATGAGACGAATCGGCTCGTTCTTGGAAAGGTTGGTTGGTAGAGGCTAAACAGGCGAGGACGTAATTGCAGAACACGGAACCGCTAGTTTAGTGGTTAGGGCCAGGTTAAGCGTCGTGAGAGTCGGTTAGGGTCAGATTAAGCGTCATGAGGGTCGGTTAGGCTCGTTAGGGTCAGGCTAAGCGTCGTGAGTGTCGGTTAGAGCTAGTGTTAGGGTTAGTGTCGTCATTAGATACTGTATACTATACTATAATGCTATGCTATGCTATGCTATACTATGCTATGCTATACTATGCTATGCTATGCTATGCTATGCTATGCTATGCTATGCTATACTATACTATACTATACTATACTATACTATACTATACTATACTATATACTATACTATACTATACTATACTATACTATACTATACTATACTATACTATATACTATACTATACTATACTATACTATACTATACTATACTATACTATACTATACTATACTATACTATACTATACTATACTATACTATACTATACTATACTATACTATACTATACTATACTATACTATACTATACTATACTATACAATACTACACTACACTACACTACACCAAAATCGCTAAAAACTAGTGGTCCAGTGTTCTATAAATTATTATGCCCAGGCGAGCTTTAGACCTGGACAAAGTGTGCACCGTTACGTCCTTGCGTTAACAATATTACTCAAAAGCGGATTTCAGCCAACGCTGAAGACACAACGTGTTTCATTTGACCTGACAGCAATGCATCGATAAGGTATTGCTTGCACACCTGAGGCTCTCCACGATTCTCATAGCAGTAGGCCTACTATTATAGGTGGTGGTGGGCAAAATGGAAGTCGTATTTTGGACAGACGTTTCCGAGTGAATGTGGCAGAACCAATGCATTACCGTCCGCAATTTATCGTCGGTGATTTCTAATAATCAGGGCCGGATTAAGAAATGTGGGGAAAAAAATTCCTTGTTCGGGAATTTTTTTGCGGATCTTCGGCCGAAAATTCTGATGACCTTTATAGTCGTTTGATCGAAAATTTCGTAGAACATACCGATTATTTCCCTCCAATAAAAGTTGATGACCTTTTTTAGTTGTTTAGTTAAAATTTGCTAAAAAATCTAATTCGGAATTTTTCCCCCGGTATGTGGGACCCTCTAAGGTGTGGGACTCTGTTCGGCCGAACATGTTGAACATGCCCTAATCCGGCTCTGCTAATAATCTCCTTTGAGCCCAGAAGAGCTGCTTGTCTCACATACAGTTCTGTCCTCTCTTGAAGCCTCTTCAGCATTTTATGTTACCGACTTCCAACATAAAATACTGTAGACGTAAATCCAATCAGGAAGAGGACTTATTTCTCGAGTTTCTGGGTGTTTCACGGAAGAACTTGAAAAGCATCGAACAGAGGCTTGAAATCATAGCTGAGTGGGCTATGCCAATTGTCGGACACGGTGGCGTAGTAGTGGTGGATTCGATGCCTTGGAGACCAGGTTCGAATCCACCTCGAGTTGCCGCGTAGGGACTTTGATCAAGTCCTTCACTCGCATCTGCTCGTGCGCGTCGGCGTGAAACTCCGATGCAGTGTCCGCGCTGTAGTCGTGAGCGCCTCTGAGCAGAGAGCTTGAAGGAGAGCTATAGCAATTGCGAAATGAAAAAAATTGTAAAATGTTCACACCAATTGAAGACATAAGAGATAGGCTACTGTCGACATGAATAGGTGATCAGTGGGTTGTAGCTGTAACGTTTCAGATAGCCTATAAGTTGCAACCCAGTTCCTCCTCAAATCGCTAAGGCGTTTGACTGCATGTCATTCAGTATTCAGCTTATTGTGTGCACGACTCTGGCGTTTGCTCTAAACCATTTTCGGACGGAGTTGTGTAGCCTAAGCGAATAGGGAAAAGCCACTGATCCGCAGTAGAGCCGGGGCTGACGAGGGAAATTGTGGTTAATTATCTGCAATATTAGATGTTAAAAGGCATATTTAATAAACATAAATAGGCTACCTAGTCCGGGTCCCATAAAAGTCGCTGAGCCCATGGGCATTTGTCCCTCTGCCCCCTCTCGGTCGTCCTGTGAGGAGCTGTTGACCAGTACAAGCTTGGGGGCCGATGTATCCCACCGACCCTTTTCAATGGCGGATTATTGGTTCTTCTTC
>OX457043.1:29966696-29969196 GCA_949752735.1 Lumbricus terrestris
GGTGTCCTCACTAAAAGTGATATAACTTTTGTTCTGTTTGAAATATTTGTATGAAATCTGGCCATTATATGTAAATATGAATTGTCTATGAATCTGTAAAGTTTCATTTTGAAATTGCTACTTTTGGCCAAGATATTGGCCAGAACCTACTTTTTGTTGCGTTGCGTTTTTGAATCGTCAAAAAACGGTGGGTGGCCTTCCTAAAAGTGGCATAACTTTTGGTTTGTTTGAAATATTTTGATGAAATTTGGCCATCATATGTAAATATGAATTGTCTACAAGACTGTAAAATTTCATTTGAAAATTCTTACTTTTGGTCAAGATATTGGCAAAAAACCTAGGGGGGGGTCATTTTTTTTGGCCCACCCTGTACACTGTTGTCGACAAATCTCAAGCCATTCTTTTGGCTCTCTTTTAAGTCTCTGCAGTCTTTGACATGGTAGATCATGAGATTCTGTTGCAGAGACTCCGAAACTACTTCTTGCGGACTCAAGAGTTTGTCCTCTCCTCTGGTTTCGGTCCTATATACCTGATCTTGGTCCCTAAGTCTCAATTTGGTCTTGCTCCAAAATATCTGTGTGCATGTCTGCATGATCACATACATCGCCCACTTTCTGCCACTTCGCTGCGTCTTCTTAGGTCTTCTGATCGGCTTGACCTCTTCGTCCCCAAGTCAGGACCACCATGGCTCAATCCAGATTATATACCTGCATTGGTCCTTCCCTATGGAATGGGCTTCCGCCATCAGTTCGCTCCGTCATCCTCTCTGATAGTCTTTCCTCGTCTTTCTCTTGTCTAAAGACTTAGGCCTACCTTTTCTCTCGGGGTTGAACGCACTGGTACAGGGTTTTTTAAACGTGCAGTTCTACACAAAATCTGCAGTTGAAATGAATCTGTGGAGTTGTAAAAGCAGTTCTGTGCAGTGAAAATCATTAGAAAAAGGTAATTGCTGCCGGTTCACCACGGAAGAAGGAAAGACTTGTAGTGCAATGGAAAATGAGCAGCAAGAAGGCGGAAAAACATTTTTCAAGTGGAGGACTAAAAAAGGTCATTTTCCCCAAACAAAGCCACACTATAGAAAAACTGCCTGGTTGTGCAGTTCTACAAATTTCTATTTTAAAAAGGCCATGCACTGTGAGCGCTTGTGAAAGGCTCTTGCTTCGAGAAGCGCTTTATATATAGTTAGATAAATAGCCTACAATACAATAAAATGGCAAAGGTTATACATGTATAATTGTATATAATATAATATGTCAATGACGAGAGTGTTGCTGACACTTTTGCATTATCGTTCGTCTGGAGACGATTGCTGATGCTCAAAGTTGCACTTCTGCCACTGTGAGTTATGCTCGACCCCTGGAATCCTGTCAGCCGCCATTTTCTCTTCACAACGAACGACGGTCATACAGACGGTCATGCAGACGGCCATGCAGAGGTGCAAGGCGGCGACATTGCTCTCGCCATTGATGGAGGACGCTTCACGTGGGAGTTAAGAATCCTGGAAAGAGAAGTTGTCGACTGAGGTGAAACGAAGAGGAATCTGATGGAAGATGTCGAAGTGGTCGGAGGAGAGAGTCGGGCAACACTCTAGGGAGGGGGATGGGGAGGAGGAGGAGGAGCAGCGCACTCTGGAGACGACGATCGCTGGGAAGTGTGAAGTGTCATAATGCAAAACGAAGTATATATGGAGAAAGGGTCCCTTGGCAATCGTTCTACGCAGGGTGCGTCTCCATTGGAATGAACAGGAGGGAGAGGGAGAGAGAGAGAAACAGACAGACAGACAGATACAGAGAGGCAGAGAGAGATAGAAAGAGACAGACAGACAGACAGACATAGAGAGAGACAGAGAGACAGACAGAGAGAGAGAGAGAGAGTCAGACAGACAGACAGACAGACAAAGACAGAGAAAAAGAGACAAAGACAAAGACAGAAATAAATGCAGAGACAGAGAAACACAGACAGAAACACAGACAGAAAGACAGACAGGTACACGTAAAGAGAGACTCACTCGACAGGACATGTAGAGAAACTGTACCACGCACACACAGACATACGTTGCTACAAATCGGAGGGCAGAGAGGAGCATGAATTGATGGAATTAAGTAAAAGCATAGGAAGAATCGGAGTCAGGTGAAACAATCAAAGGAGACCGCGAGGGACAGAGGGACATATGATTGTGAGCTAATCTGACAGAAAACGAACAAGCATCCATTATGTGCACACTATACATACGACATCTTCTTGGATGACGGGCTCTTTGAAGGAATTGACAAAAGAAGAAACCATGCAGTGGGGTGGGGTGGGTGTCAGCTGACATAACATGGCGCCAAGATTGATAAGAATTTCATATCGATGGTGCTATACGGTGTCCTCAGCTGAACAATCATTCTATAATTATTGTTATCGAGTCTCGACCTTGATTACCTTAAATCCATAAACGACTCCTTAGTCTCTTGTCTACTCACGATTACTATTTTTCATCGTCCTCACTCTCAAATGC
>OX457043.1:29971696-30024196 GCA_949752735.1 Lumbricus terrestris
GTCTGATTCTGAGATGTGACCTTGACTTTGGAGATGCAGTCCTGAAAATTTCATGTAGTTAGACGATTGGTTGTTGAACTGCGAAACCAACATTTTGCCCTTCAACTGATTTTGGAAATTGGTGTAAATGCCTGAAAAATCTTTTCGCTGTCTCTTCGCTGATAATTTTACTACGTGTCTCTGTTTACCGGATCTCGCTCGGAATTGGCTTCTATCTTGTTCTGCCCACTTACCCCGCTACACTATAATTGTCTGCAAATGTTCTATGCAAAAGTAATTCTCTTCCCTTCTTTGTCAGCTCCTCTATCTGTCTGTCTCTGTGTGTCTCTCTGTGTGTCTCTGGCTCATTGTCATCATCTCTTTCTCTCTTTCCTTCTCTCTACCTCTGGTTCTATCTTTCATCCGTTTTCTCTTATATCACCGTATTTACAATGTTAGATGCCTTTGTCTGTCTGTCTGTCTTTCTGTTTGTTCGTCTGTCTGTCTCTGTCCTTGTTCCGTTCGTTATTTTTACGCCGTCCATGTACTCGTCTTATACCGTCTTCTTCTTCCCCCTCCTCTTCTTCTCCGTCTCTGAGAAACTTCTTCAGAGCGCAACGGAAGAATATTCCGGCGAAGCGAAATGGAAGAAGAAGACATGAAAACAAGCGGCGAGAAACTAATTGGAAATACTTCGCTTCGTTGACTGTAGCGATCAATCACAACGGAAAGATCATTTCATTCTGACACTTCGTATCAACAGAAACTCCGATCGGAGGCAGAAGGACACAGACGGGGCAAACAAAACGTACACGGGGACGGACAGATGGGGAAAGAGAAAGGGGGATGGACAGAGGAACAGGTTCATCCATCGAGAAAGAAGACGCATAGGAATGTCAACAGTGCTCAGAGACGTCCGAGACCATGACCATGACCGGACAGTTATCTTAAGACAAACAGATTGTGAAGGAAGGACAGAAGGACGGACGGACGTGGGCGGAGAGAAGGTGGCAGCCTGGAAAGACAACTGGCGGTTTGATGAAAGGGAGAGAAAGTGGAAAAGAGAAAATTCAAGGAAGTATCAATTGAAAATATAAAGAACAGCGTATACCTCCCATCGTCCACTTCGTTCATCCAACAGACTTGACCTATTGGTTCCTCGGTCTAGAACTGCTATGGCTCAGTCTCGATCTTTTGTCTCAATTGGTCCTTCTCTCTGGAATTCTCTGTCTCCTTCTGTTCGCTCTACACTTCTGTCTGTCAGTCTCTCCTCTGCTCTGTCTCTTCTCAAAACCTGCTTCTTCTCGCGGGGCCTTGCGCACTGGGAGCGCCTCTGTACGGTTCACCCTACTAGAGGCGCTTTATAAATGTTTAAATACAATACAATACGAGGTATACCTGCAGAATGAAACCTCACAGGATGTCTTAGAATGTTTCCGCTTCACTCGCTCGTACCTTCTTCTAATCGTCTTCATGTTACTCGCTTATGACGACGTCGCAAGAACGAAAATCTTGACAAATTATGAATGCCCTAAATGTTCTTGAGAATTAAGGATGATCATCACAGAAATGATGACGTATATTACAACACATTAACCCATGTTGTAACTAATGCACTCCATTCGCATCAAATTCCATAAATAGTTCAGCTTAGCAAAAAATCTCAAACAGTGTCTGATCTAGTCCTCTGCTTTGGGGCGGGGAAGAATTCGGGTTTCTGGGGTGGGGGGACGGGATAGCCTTCGGTTTGGGCGAGAATTGGGGCGGACGGCAATCGCCCGCTGAGCCATCGACGAAATCCTGTGTTCGGTAAAAAAAATTCTGACGACCTATTTTTTTTAGTATTTTGGTCAAAATCTCCGAAAAACATATACATTTTCGTTGTACTTAAAAATGGTGACCTTTTAACCTTTCGGTCAAAATTTCAGGATAATCATACCATTTTGGCATTTTTTTAAATTGATGACGTTTTTAAGTCTTAGGATACTTTCAAATTTTCAGATAAATATATGACAGTAGGGCCTACTGTATGCCAGTTTCGTGCATAAATGCATGTAAACAAGACCTGTAGATTTTTCAGCAGGGGGGAGGAATTGTTACACGCTTTTGGGGTGGGAAAGATACGTATTTACATGTGTGCAACATCTCGCAAATTTTTCTGGGCAAATGTCATTCATGGGGAATCCCCTCCACCCCTCCCTCTGACATCTGAATTAAACACTGCTTCCCAGAGTTTACAGTGATACACATTGTTCAGTCAACCGTTGTTCTCAATAATCAACTAATTCCTCAAACTTTTAAATATTGCAATCGGTTAAAGGATACGTTGACCCTTGCTGCACTCGAGCCAGGACACAGTGTAGACTACTGGACTTCTATGCCTTCTTGTTGCATGGCTAGTCGAGTGTTTCTAGGTGTTCTGCAAGTCCTGTCACTCCTGTGCTATCGTGTAAGTTCGGATATTATCTTGGAATGTTTGTTGGCTAACTGATGCACATCTTCTGGTCTCTAGAATTACCTCGTGCATGGTGGAACTCTATGGCTAACGGCACTGTTAAATTTTCAGAATGAATTGGTTGCAGTGGGTTATCTTATCTTATTTTAGATTAGATTAGATTAACCATAGCAATGGCCATAAACTTTTATTGAGCCCAAGCAATAATATATGACACCGAGTAAAAAGTATAGCCTGTATACATTAGAAAAAGGATAAGGGATCAAAGGACTACAGCCCTAAAGAACCTGGGTTCCGCTAGTGGACCCCACCTGCAGCAATGAAATAAATTAGATTACAAGATTGGCTATGACAGATACATGTAGCTTCTCTAAAGGATAATAATTAATTATTTAACGATTCGAGACGATAATTAATCGATGCATGTCTTTGAAGCTGCAGAAGCGGCGCTATAAACATTATTGATTCTAATGGATTGGAGAAAGGCAGAAAGAGGATCTTTTTATCCAATGTGCAAACAATTTCTAGGAAACGGAAAAGTAGGAAAACTGGATTAGAGCCTTTTAGAGGCATAGGCCTACTTGGATGGATATCGTTCAAACATTAGCACAATTGATAGACCTAAATGCCTAACCTTTTATCTCTTACTGTGAGCATCCATTAAATAATAGTAATATATTATTAATATATTAATAATATTAATATATAATATAATATAATATATAATATATTATAATATAATATATAATATAATATTATAATATAATATATAATATAATATAATATATTATAATATAATATATAATATATTATTAATAGTAATATATTATTAATATATCTCAACTGGTGCTGCAACTACGCTTGTACATTCCTTTGTCTCAGCTCGTCTTGACTATTGCCTATCCCTTTATGCTGGTTTACCATCTGGTCGATTATCTTCTCTTGACCGTATTCTGCGCGCTGCAGCACGCCTCATTGGTCATCTGCCCAAATTTGGTCATGTTACAAATTACATGCTGGAGGTTCTGCATTGGCTCCCAGTCCGTCAGCGCATCGAATACAGAATCTCGTCCTTAATATGGCGCTGCCAGCTAGGTCTTGCTCCATCTTACCTACTCGATCTTTGTCGGCCTGTGTTAAGTGCTCGGACTGGTCGGTCCCTACGCTCGGCTGTTAGGGAAGTACTCTTTGTCCCATTTGCTCGTACCTCCATCATGCAGAGTCGTGCTTTTTCTGTGGTTGGCCCAGTGGTATGGAATGCCCTCCCACTTGAGCTGCGCCTGTTCCCTAGATCACTCTCTGACACATTCTATAAGCACTTAAAAACTGTTCTGTTTGTCCGTACTGGAGTCGGGAGCGCCTCTGAGTAGTTTCCTTGAAGAGGCGCTATATAAATACTTGAATGAATGAATGAATGAATATGGACGGTTTATTCGTAGGAATTCTTCCTAGATTTTTCTTTGCAACGACGCTATATATATATATAGTTAATATATATATTATATATATATAAGAGATGTCGCCTTAAAGGCCAAGCTTGACATTCCAGATTCTCGTGGTAGAATAATGAATAATATATTAATGGGCGTGGCTAATAGAACCAATGACCGGCTGCTTGAAGTTTGGCTGACAGAGATACCTATCCCCATGAGGTTAATCTGGGTCGACTGCACACAACTTAGGTGACTTGCTGGAGTCATATGCAGATTAGCTAGGCCGTGTATATTGTATACGGTACCCAAGACCTCTGACTTGCTGGCTGCAGCTAGCAGAATCTTGAGCAGTGTATACCTATATATTCACATATATCTACACACACAAACACGCGCATGTGTATATATTTAGGTGTATGTAATTATATAGGCCTATATGTGTGTGTGTCCGTGCGCGCGCGTGTGTGTATTGTAAACCGGTGCCATCATGCCATGGTTAGGTCCTGTGTGTAGAGGGTATATGCTCATTCGTTGATTTCTAGAGCGCCTGTGTATTTCCCGGCTAACCGTGGAATTCAGTCCCAAGTGCAGCGAGGTCAAGTTTAGCAACTTAGCAATCTGTTGCATAGTAATATCAATGTAATCTGATATTAATCAGCTAAGACTATATAATTATATGTATTTCAAAAATTATATAAATTAGGCTACTTGAACAAATAGACTTATTACAGTGAAAGCTGCCAGTGCATAAAGTAAATTGGAACCGTCCAAAAAAAAAGTTATTCCTATTGCCATGAAAATGGACCTAGACCTACACAAACATTTTTCAAGCCTTTCAGCTACACCTTGGTAGGCCTACTCTTACACCACCAATGAAGCCAATTCAGTGTTCATTGCAATGAAAATGCACATCTACTTCAAGTTAGGCTGACCTGTACCAAGGTCATTCCCCTAATGTTTACAGGTATGACCATTGTTATTGATAGCTAGTCCCTGGGGTATTATCTAGGCCAGCAGTGTCCACCGGCTTAGATGATTTGGTGAAGTCCTACGCCGATTATAAGCTATAGTTCGTGTATACCTGCGTATACTTGTATTCAGAGCCTTTTATTACTGTTAGTAATAGAAGGCTCTGTACGCATCCCCAGTTCCCCACCCACAGACACACACACACATATGCATGTTTATATATATATATATACACACACATAATATATATATATCGCCATTGCTATTGAGTCACCTCACAATGAACTTCAGCTATTTATACTTGAGTATCTCAAATGGTCAGTCTTATAAGCCAACAGTATAATGAGTGTGTACAGATAGGCTCTATGTGAATACACTGGTCAAGCCAGCAAGTCAGAGGTCTTGGGTAACGTATACAATCAAGGTGTGTGGATTGATCTTGGTATACAATATACACGGCCTAGCTAATCTGCATATGACTCCAGCAAGTCACCTAAGTTGTGTGCAGTCGACCCAGATTAACCTCATGGGGATAGGTATCTCTGTCAGCCAAACTTCAAGCAGACGGTCATTGGTTCTATTAGCCACGCCCAATAATATATTATTCATTATTCTACCACGAGAATCTGGAATGTCAAGCTTGGCCTTTAACGAATGGCGATTCATTGATTCAATTCCCATACGCTTCAATTATTCAATACAAACAAGTCATTGCAATTATTATAAACAGGTCTTTTATAGTCGAGCAGTTTCCGTTTGTCTATGATCTCTGTCTTGTGTTCATACCATTCTCCTCCAATCATTCTGAAGTATCGTTGAACCAAACTTCTACGTCAGCTTTCCGATCAGTATAATTGGCAGGTTTCACGCTCAAACGCGATCACAAATCAAAGATACAGACAGGCGTCGTTCCAGACACGTCTTACGCAAATCGGGTTTGTCATTTAGGCGGCATTTATGCATCCCATGCCTGTCCATCCATCCGTCCGTTCTTCCGTCCGTCCGCCCGTTCGTCCGTCCGTCCTCCAAAACCGAGTCTTTGAATTCGCACCCGAAGGCGCAGTATAATCTCTTCTCATGCAGTTGGCCAAAAACGCCGTCTGACTTCTTCGTCAGGTTTATATCCGTCTCACGCAAAAGCGACGTGGACCGGAAATAGTCTTAGCTTACTTGTTTACACTTCTAAGCGGACGCGCAATGACTTGTAGGACGTATACAGTTGATGATGTCGGGATTATTCGGAGCACGTGCGCTAAATTTTCATCAACGGTTGAAACATAAATGCATCTTCTTAGCCTAAGTACAGGCACAGATGAGCATAGCCATGCAAGCACAGGCACAGATGGGCATAGCCATGCAAACACAGGCACAGATGGGCATAGCCATGCAAACACAGGCACAGATGGGCATAGCCATGCAAGCACAGACACAGACATAGCCATGCAAACACAGACACAGACATAGCCATGCAAGCACAGACACAGACATAGCCATGCAAGCACAGGCACAGATGCATGGGCATAGCTATGCAAGCACAGGCACAGATGGGCAATAGGCATAGTCATGTAGGAAAAACTTTCGTTGTGGGAGGAGGGGCTTGATATCAGGGAGAGTTTCAAATGGACATGGACGCAACATACTCAGAAATAAGCTTAAAATGAGCCGCAAATTATTTTTTATTTTGGGGATATGACCGTTAAACCACCTCCGAATATGACCATGTACAATGCACGATGCACAATGCATATTGAATGACAATTCCAACGGTGCATCTATTAAGTAGACAGGTTCTTTATGGCGTACATGGATATGAAGGAACAGTACAATAGGCTATTATATAGTCTAAGCTTAGGCGGCAAGTTAGGCCTACACTTGAAGAAACTATGCACTTGAGGAAACAATGCATTTGTGGGAACTATATGCTCTTGAGAGAACTATGCATTTGTGGGAACTATGCATTTGTGGGAACTACACACTTGAGGGAACTATGCTCTTGATGGAACTATACACTTGAGGGAACTATTCATTTGTGGGAACTATAACTTGAGGCAACTATGCACTTGCTGAAACTATTACACTTATGTGAACTATACACTTGAGGGAACTGTGGTATTCGGGAACTATGCACTCAGGCGAGACACAAAAACAATGAGATTAAGTTCATATGTGTGTATAACTGTATATATATAGAATTCATATAATATATATGGTTTATGTTCAGTCATATATATGAACATAATCCTCTAGGCTCCACCACAGTAACGGAATGATGTTTCACTTGATTGGCAACGATCCAAGATAAAAAGAAATGAAGTAAATCAGTTTCTGCTCCGCTCGATGGACTCGCTTGCTCTTGCTTTTGATTTTCTTCCGGATTCCGTTGGCTGAGTAACGACGGACGAAACCGAAATGGAAGAATCCGCGTTTGCGAGTCCGTCACGTGAGCAGATGAAGGAGGAGCAAACGAATGGAGAGCAGATGACGGGAGAGTATACGTGAGCAGTTTGAGCACAATTTTCATGCATGAGCAATTGAGCAGCTCGTTGTTGGCATGGCCGACTTTCCTGCAATTTACTTCAGTGTGGTCTGAAGTTTAAAAACTGTTTTTGACACTCATCAGTTCCGAAAGAGTCGAATTGACAGCGCATTGCCTATCGCGTTGTTGTATACAATGCCTATTTTGGTGACGCCTGTATTTACACGCGGGCTTAGGGTCGTTTGCTCGTAGAATAGGCAATAGAACACGAGAACTATAATTCGCAGGCAAAACCAACGGACTGCTAAAAATATGGACGAAAGTGGAACAAAATAATGTCACCAAAGCAGGCCGACCGAGCTAAATTGGCATGTTTAAGCATAGAGTATAGCCTACATCAGTGGCGTAGCAAGGTTTTGGGGGCCCGTGTGCAGGGCTTCGGTGTTGGCCCCTTCATTACTTGAACCTCCTCGATTTCAAACAAAAAGGTTGTGCAAAAACGCCAGGGTTTTTCCAGAAACGCTATTTGCATTATTTCGAACCCGAAATTAAATAAAAATTAACTCATTACAATTTTAATTATTTTCTCCCGTTAGTCTTTATAATCATTTTCTATTTCTTCAGGCTACCAGCGAAAATTCAATTCGAGTACTTGGCAAAATTTATTAAAAAACATTGTTTCAGTCTTTCAGATGTTGAAGCATGAATTATCATCATCCGCAATTAAATTCTGTCAAACAGTTGGGTTAATTGACTAAAAAAATAAACAATATAAAAAATTGGAATAATGTGAACTGCCTCAAATCTTGGTTGCTACGATAAGTCTAAAAGAAGAAACCAAAATTTCCGAAATGTAAAAATGTTCACCTGGGCGAATTCCCTTGCGCAAAAATAATTGAGATGCCTTCGTTCCTGAATCCTTTGGTAATGCAGCTGGTGTAGGCCTACCACCATAGTTTCCGAAGCGCTTCTCTGCTCGGTGCCAATAATTATCCACCACCTCAGCACTGATATCAGCAATGATTACTACAGTACATGACATTTTGTATACTTGATTGCATTCTGCATATTTTGAATGTAAAAACTTGACTCTGACCACCAGGGTCCCTAGTGCAGTCTGCACAATCCATTGCAACGCCACCGCCGTACAAGTAGATAGAAACACATTCTGAATAATTCTAAAAATAAAAATTGACTCTGACCGCCGGGGGGCCCTCAACAGCCGGGGGCCTTGTGCACTGCACAAGCTGCACAACCTATTGCTACGCCACTGGCCTACATGATATAGACTACTGAGCAAAAAATAAAAATAGAAAAACACGCGGAATTGGAATAATGAAGGAAGTGCTAGATACGTGAGAGATGCAAAACAGATTATAAAAATGAACATACGAGAACGAAACACAGGGAATGAAAACTGCATGCAAAGACTTTTGATTTGGTTTTCCAGCATCTTTCCCATCAATGGCCAATACTAAAAGGTCAACATGATCAGATACATCCTTCCAAATCCTCTCTTGGATGAGATCTGATACTCGGAAAACAATATTCATGCCATCATTGGACATCATTTATACCTCGCAGATGGATAAGTCCTGTCTTGAAGAAAGGAAATAGAAGATACAAATCAACAGAACGAAAATGATAAAATATGGTCAGCGAAAAAACATATACGATGGTTGCACACGTCCCGCTGGCTTCCTTCTTCATTACTACGCTTCGCTGCCTCTCTGCGATTTCTACGCGGGGTATATAGCGTGCTTCTGCAGCGCACACTCAATCTCTGTTTTTAACGCAGAAACAAACGAACATAGGATCGCCGAGAGGGGAGCCGGGGGCAAATGGCCAGGGTCCGGCGACTTTTTGGAGTCCGGCGACTTCTGGGCAATAATAGGTAGATAGAAAAGTTTTTGAATTATGCCTTTTAAGTAGCCTACAATATTGCAGAGAAAATCAACTACAATCAGTTAAATCTTCAATTTAAACTTCAGAAGATAGCAACCGAATAAAATTATAATTTAGTAAATAAAAATAAAATTGTTGGTCGCACCTGCACTTTTATCATTTCAAATTGTTTCTAAAAAATGTTCTCACACAGCGTGAAGACAGTTTAGAGGCCGTGACTTCTCTGTCTATAGTGGACCGGATTTTCTCTTGTCGGCCATGTAAGATCGAGCACAAGAACCGGGAGTTTAGCCTCGCACGGAATGCGTAAATAAGCACATATACTAATAAACTGGGAAAATTAATCGCAAAGTCAGCCGCTGTCACTGCCACAATAAGCATAAGAAAAGCATAGATAGATCTATAGAACGAACATGGAGAACGTACAGACGCATACAAAAAAACATAGAACCGACATAACACAGAAAGATACAGAAAGATACAGACAGATATAGCAAGATACAGAAAGATGCAGAAAAATACAGACAGATACAGACATATACAGACAGATACAGACATATGCAGAAAGATACAGAAAGATACAGACAGATACAGACAGATGGAGAAAGATACAGAGAGACACAGAAAGATACAAAAAGATACAAAAAGATACAGAAAGACACAGACAGATACAGTCAGATACAGAAATATGCAGGCAGATAAGATAGATACAGACAGATACAGACAGACAGAGACAGATACAGACATATTCAGAAAGATACAGATAGATACAGACAGATACAGATAGATATATATAGACAGACACAGAAAGACACACACAGATACAGACATATACAGAAAGATAGAGACAGATACAGACGCACACAGACAGATGCAGAAAGACACAGACAGATGCAGTCAGATACAAAAATATACAGACATATACAGAAAGATACAGACATACACATAAGGATACAGACAGATACAGATAGATACAGACAGATACATAAATATAGAGACATATACAGACGGACACAGACAGATATAGCACGACGTATAGACACCCACAAAGAAATGTTACCACAATGAATCGAAACAATTTACGCAGACGCAGTAACACGGAGTGAGATGAACAAAGAGAGAGACGGAAACAAAAGAAACGAAGAGAACGGGCGAGACAAGAACCCAGACAAACACAGACAAACACAGACAGACACAGACAGACACAGACGGACAGAGGGAGAGACAATAGCACGTCGCAGTCGGCGGCGGCGAATTCCCTGTTCTCGCCATAAACAAAATAATAACAATGGTCTTTTGCAGTTCAAGGCAAGTAGCCGTCTCGAGTGCGTCAGAGCCTCGGCGGCGGAAGTCGTTCGTTCTCGCGCTTCCGGTCTGCACAGACAGCCATCTAGCGGTGGCGAGTGGCGTAAGGGACGTCCTGATTGGCTGGAACGATGACGGCTGGTCAACGCCGCCATGGATGATGGGAGATTTCTGACCCGTTGTCACGCCAGGCGGTCCCTTCTTTCTTACACGGAGCAGTGTTTCGTGCAAGAACAGTCGACAACTGCTGTAGTAGCTAGGACGAAAGGCTTTTCGTTTGTTTTTTCGCGTGCCGCCTGGCGATAAATTTGCAAAACAACGACCTTCCGTGGTCACGTGGTCTTTCCGATTCAAGACGCCGAGAAGAGTCCCTTTGAGAAGAAGCTTTGCACTTCTAATTTTAGACGGAAATAATATATACGGACGGACTGAAGTAACGTCGCCTCTATCGTCGTTGGTCTGGCTCAGTGTAACCATGGCAATAAAGGTGACATGTGACTATGATCTGCATATGCATGAGGCTGATAAGGAACGATTTAGATTCGGACAGGTTTAAATCTGGTGCTTAACCGAAGCACTAAAGCAAGAACAGAATATACGTCCGCTATACCATCAGACATAGGTCTATACTGGAAAAGCTATAGCAAAATATTGGTGAAGTAGATCATGGATGCTTAATATGCTGAATGTTTTTGCATGTAATGGATGATAATAACCTGTATCTGGTTAGGCGATACTCGTATTATCTGTAGACAAAACGGGTCGTATATTTATATTGACCGGTCTATATACATAAAGTGGATTTGCTGAACTGATTGCATTTTTATCTCACGCAGATCGTTTCAATTGGCATGACTAATTCGAAAGATGAGCTTAGCAAACTGCATAATAATGATATTACTGAATCTGGAACAACTACTAGGCCTGTAGTTAAAATACAGATTGCCATCCATGCAGATCGGCTCCATATCCCTGGCTTTCTATCCTTGTCAGTCTACGTGTGTGGCTTATGATATGATATCATAAACCATAAGCCACCTATAGATAGCAATGGGACGAGTGGACGATACTATACGTTCGTGTCCAATCATTTGGCAGTAACGGGTTTGTTCGATGAATTCCAAACAGCGGGGACAAAGGCAGCTAAGCCACCGTTATAGTCACGCAATCAACACAGGCGTTGCTTAATGAGCAGCGATTGTCAATGAAGCCGTGAATTATATGAAGGCGATAATATATCATATGGTCTGATGCGACGAACAAGGGCGAACGCGGAAATTAGCCACACCAGTTTGATGACGAATCCATAGACTTGTTTGCTAAATCGTTTACATGGTTACGACTGGCGTGCGGTGGGACAGCATTGTACAGAGCACGCCAGCGGTAACAAGCAACGCCATTAGCATCAGTTGCAATAATTAGAATTAACAGCTGCAAACAAAGGCGACATCAAAGTAATGATGATAAAGAGGACATGATGATGATGGCGTAGCATTAGTATTGGATTAGTAGCAGTAGGGTTTGGATTAATATCAATATTCATATACTGATGACAATGGTATTCTTGTTTTGTTTGTACCAGAGGTGTTTTTGATCCCTCAGGTGTTCAACGCTACACACGGAGAAGCGAGTGCTGTAATTCAACCAATCAATCAATCGCAATTTATATAGCGCCCCTTCAAGGCACTTACTCAGAGGCGCTTCCGGCCGAGATCAAGCGAAAAAAAGGGGTCTTCAACAGTTTGTGAAATTATTATGAATGTTGTTGTTGTTGTTGTTGTTGTTGTTGTTAATAATGATGATAATAATAATAATAATATTATTATTATTATTATTATTATTAAAATTAATAATAATAATAATATTATTATTATTATTAATATTAATAATAATAATAATAATAATAATAATAATAATAATAATAATAATAATAATAGTAATAATAGTAATAATAGATCAATATTATTATTACTACTTCTACTACTACTATTGTTATTATTATTATCGTTATTACTATAAATACTATTATAATTTTTGCTGCTACTACTACTACTACTGCTACCACCACCACCACCACCACCACCACCACCACCACCACCACCACCACCACCACCACCACCACCACCACCACCACCACCACCACCACCACCACCACCACCACCACCACCACCACCACCACCACCACCACCACCACCACCACCACCACCACCACCACCACCACCACCACCACTACTACTACTACTACTACTACTACTACTACTACTACTACCACTATACTACAAGGCCTACTCCCGGTACTAAATATTTGTGAGGTGATCACATTCTGTATGCCCGCGTATGTGTATTTATGCATGTGCACTTGTTATAGCGCCCTTCAAGATTTACTTAGAAGCGCTCCCGACTAAAGCGCGGGCACTGAATCGGTGTTTCACGCCGAAGCGCTGAGCAATTGCGAGTGAAGGACTTGCCCAAAGTCCCTATACGCGGCGATTTGAAGTGGATTCGAACCTTCAACCCTCCGGCTGCAAGGCAACGAACATACCCACTACATGTTCCACCGCGCCCCATGCACGATAGCAGTAGTGGTGGTAGTGGTCGCAGCAGCAGCAGCATCAGCAGTAGCAGCAGTAGCAGCATCAGCAGTAGCAGCAGTAGCAGCAGCAGCAGCAGTAGCCGGAGCAGCAGCAACAGCAGCAACAGCAGCAGCAGCATCAGCAGTAGCAGCAGTAGCAGCAGCAGCAGTAGCCGGAGCAGCAGTAGCATCAGCAGTAGCATCAGCAGTAGCAGCAGCAGCAGCAGCAGTAGCCGGAGCAGCAGCAACAGCAGCAACAGCAGCAGCAGCATCAGCAGTAGCAGCAGTAGCAGCAGCAGCAGTAGCCGGAGCAGCAGTAGCATCAGCAGTAGCATCAGCAGTAGCAGCAGCAGCAGCAGCAGTAGCCGGAGCAGCAGCAACAGCAGCAACAACAGCAGCAGCATCAGCAGTAGCAGCAGTAGCAGCAGCAGTAGCCGGAGCAGCAGTAGCATCAGCAGTAGCATCAGCAGTAGCAGCAGCAGCAGCAGCAGCAGCAGCAGCAGCAGCAGCAGCAGTAGTAGCAGCAGCAGCAGCAGCAGTAGCAGTAGTATAGTAATCGATGAATAGTAGTTATAATTTATAAATGATACATTCCTCAACACTGATTTATCTTGCAATATTAAACAATCTGCAGTAACGTTTTTGAAGGCGAGACATGCAACGACCAAATTCAGATTCCAATGCGGCTGCACCTGCTCTCAATTCTTAATTCCATCCGGTCTCTATAACTCGACGATGAAACTAAGAAAACAGGGAGTGTGTGTATACGGTTGCGGAAGACTGAGGGTTCCGCCCCCACCTCCACCCCTATATTCGTATTCCAATGCCTACTCGAGACAAATGCTCTACAAGTCGGTAAAGCGGTGCCACGGGGATTATCGTGTCCGATGTATTTGAGGAGAATGGAGCGTGTATTACGACCGACCCAACACTGACCTCTGAGGTTTCTACTGAGCACGCTATATGTCCGTGTATATTTCATTCCCTCTGCCTTTGTCTTCCATCATTTCATCTGTCTATAGCTGTCACTCTATATGTGCCTCGCTCTGTCTCTGTCTCTGTCTCTGTCTCTGTCTCTCATTTGCGCTCGCTGTGTATCCGTCTCTCATGACCTACTGCATTCGGATACCATTTGATTGTTCTGTATTCCTGACAGTATCCTCTTTTGCTGTTTGATATTACCTGCAGTGGCAAGGTGCGTCATAACGGATCTGCATTTGCGCTTATTCATTTCCATCTCTGCTTCCCTTTTCCAGTTCCATGATTTATCGCCATCCAACTCATCAACTGATCTGTCTTCCTCTCTGTCTGTCCAGTTCCTTGTCCCTATGCCTGATGGCGTTGTCCTTTCTCTTCGCTGTTTCTCTTAGATCTCTCCTGCTCTCTCTCTGTCTGTCTGTCTGTCTGTCTGTCTGTCTCTCTCTCTCTCTCTCTGTTCATTTCGTCTATAATTAACCCCTATTCATTTCTGCTATTCCCTCTTTTGCGGTCCATAGGATGTTCTTGTTCATCTACCCCACACCTGCTAATCTCTCTCTGACTCCCTTCTCTGTCTCTGTATCTGTCTCTCTCCGTCTCTCTATGTATGTCTCTCTGTCTCTCCTTATCTCTCTCTTTTCACCCCATCTCTCTTTCTCTCCCTCATTCTGTGTCTCTCTGTGTCTCTCTCTGTGTCTCTATGTCTATCTACCTGTCTATCTGCCTGTCTGTCTTTCTCTCGGTGTCTCTCTCTCGCACACACACTCTCTCCCCTTCTCTCAGACACACTCTCTCTTTCTCCATGTCTTTCTGTCTGCCTCTCTACGCTTCCGTCTCTCTCTCTCTCTCTCTCTCTCTCTCTCTCTCTCTCTCTCTCTCTCTCTCTCTCTCTATCTGTCTCTCTCTCTCTGTCTCTGTCTCTGTCTCTGTCTCTCTGACTCCATCTGCGTACCGTTATCTCTCGCCCAATTCCAGCGTCTACCCTAACCGCCTCCCCTCCTCCCCTCCCCTCTTCGTCAGGACGATCTGACGGATTACAGTTGGGTTGGTTGCATCGTAAATCAACCGACGTCGCTTCAGTGAGGCAGACGACGACGAGAGTCACGTGACCCGTTCGCCTCCATTCGCTACAACCATGCTCCAAGTCGTTTGCTTTTAGAGCGCCAACACCATCGCAATATATACAGCATACACACATTGGCCTTCACCACTTAAGCCTCACCGGCCTTCCCATCTATTAAGCTGACCCGTTTTCCTTAGCCTTCCATCCGTTGAAGGTCTCCGCATGCATTCTCCGTTCCACACCATTCCATCCTTCCATGCTCTTTCCAGCGAACGATGATGACGCTGTGGCAAATTTTTCGCCAAAGCCTGAAAGTGACTTGGGAAAATGTATGTGCGGCATCGTTTTATGCTAATCCGAATAGGCGACTATTGTCCGGAGCCTCATCGCAGACACGGTCGGCCAACGATAAAGCTTATTAAAAGGATACATTTCGGTAATAGATTTATGCTGCGCTTTTCTCGAGAACGTCCCCGAGGCGCTCTGCTCGGACGCCGCCTTATTTATTAATCCGCGCCAAACGCAGTCTGGGGCTTTTCGATGAGCAGACGACATCGTCGTCGAATCGAGCAGACGAACTTTCTCGCGCTGGCGTTAATCTGAGGCTTAGTCATAGCGCCTGAGGGAACCAGCCAATTAGAATGAAGAATAATTTATGACGCCATGGGAGCTAGCCAATCAGAACGTGGCTCACTTCGTAGGCTCTAACTATAGGCCTGCTTAGAACTGAACGGTTTCACAGCAGACCCACACATACAGGCCTAAGGAATTGTAATAGCGTAATGCATTTGTAAGTTGGTCAACAAAGCACAATTCAATATAATTTTGAACGGCTTTTCAACTCTTGTCGAGCACAAGATGCCTATAATTTTTTTATTATGGGGAACGTCAACAATAGAAAGAGACTGTGTAAAGGTGAAAATAGAGATGTTTACAAATTTAAAAAACTTAAGAACTATTTTACTGTCTAGATGGCGTAACGAACGACTGCAAGAAACGATAGACAGAAACTGCAAGGACCATTTAAATTGTGTACAAAAGTCTACACTGTACACAGATGCTAGGATAATCCATATTATGCACAAAAGTGTAGGCTACACAAAATTATATGCCAGGACATTTACATATGTACAAAAGTGTGCTCATGGATGGTATATGCTTATTTATATTGTATACAAAAGCGTGCACACAGGTGCTAGGAAAAATTACATTGTGTACACATGTGTACACATGACACTGTATATGCCTAGATACTACATATATAGCTAACGAGATCCAGCCTACATCATCGCACCAGGCGATATAATATTATGGACATGTCTACATATACACCGAAAATTGCCGCTTGGCCTAATAAAATAAGTAAACAAAAATTAATTTTAAAAATATCGAACAAGGCAACCAGCTATAAATTAATTTATTATAATTTTAACGATAACCATTTAATTAGTTTTAATAATCAGCAGCCATATCTATAGATAATAATATAATTATAATCTCCCGATGCATGTTTGCTATTGGACCGAGAGCCATCCTGTTGATCATTGAGCGTAATTGCAACCAAGGGACATAAGAAGGATGCAACGGAAAGTAAAAATCCACAATCACCAACACAAGCATGCATATAGCAGAGCAAATAATACAATATGCAAGAGACCCGCTCTTCCAAGCCATGTTTGGAGCCATACACTCACGGTACACACACACACACACACACACACACACACACACACACACACACACACACACACACACACACACACACACACACACACACACACACACACACACACACACACACACACACACACACACACACACACACGCACACACACACACACACACACACACGCATGCATGCATGCATGTATGTATATATCATATCATTTCAATCATTTGTTCGATACATCATTTGTGTTATGAATAATCCAGGCGGACCTATTAAGGCCATCAAGACTCGCATGCATGTATATATTATAGCATTGCAGATAGCTTGTGCGATATGCATTTCATACACCTGCATGCGCTTCATCGAGGATTCGAGGTCATTTATCCGCTTAGACCTAAATAATAACACACCAACTATAGGCTAGCCATAGATAGCCTAAGATATAGGTCTATGTATACAATGCGCATTGTTCATGTATAGGCTACTTCCCTCCACCGTCATTTCTTCATTCAGCCACATTCATTTCTTCGTTTCATAAGTATACGAATTGTCTTCGTTATTCGGGTCATTTTAGCCAATGCGCTTCCAACACTCACGCGTAATAAATTACATGCTATACATGCATAGGCCTATGTGCCACCATTGTCCATGGCTTCTCTTCTCTGCAGTCAAATTCAGCTTCGCTCGTCCAACGAATTATAGATCTACGTCTTTGATTCTTGTCTTTCACTTTAATCCTTTATATACTTTACCACTGGTATATAGAGACTTTGCGATTTGTCACTCGGAGTGCCTCTGATCGGTGCACTGTGAGATGCGCTATATAAATTTATAGACAAATACAATGCAATACAATACAATACAATGCAATACAATACAATACAATTCAATACAATACAATATCGGCGACATTAAAGTCGTTCTTTAGATTATTATTCTAGATTCTATCAAAAGAACATTAAATTTTGATTTTACCACCCACAATTCTCGCATTGCAACCTTGATCCATGCCATATAGGCTAATTTTATGTAGGCCTACATATCATTACTTTACATTGGTTTTAATTCCAAGTTCCTACCTTTAGAAAATGCGCTAAAGCCCATCAGAATAAAGACGATCGTGAGTCCACGTCTGACGACAGATGTCGCGTCACATCCGGTCGCCATATTTAGCCTCTTCATCGCAACTTCCGGTCTGTGTAAACTAGCTTTTCTGTTCCTTCATCGTAGACTTGAAGTCTCGCTTCCTGGATGATTTAAGATCTTCAGCTTCCGTGTTTTCAGGTTAATTCATTCATCCAATTAGGTCAGAGTCTGAACTGATGTTGCTTCGGTTGTACTCTTAGTGCATTGGTTATTTTTGAAGTTGCTTCCTTCAGGAGTTCGGAATTACATGTCTGATCAAGAGAATGCATGGAATTCAAATTCTCTTCATGATCAGTATTTTTTGCTTTCACGGTGATTTGAGGCTGCAGCGCGGAATCAAGTTTCAAATGTGTTGCAGAATTGGAATCGTGTCTGACGAAGGATTTCAACTGAGTCTCGGTTCTACAACGCAAAGGCTATAATGCAAACAGTAAAGTAGCCATAGTTACATGTAAGTAGCCATTATACAGTTATATTTCACTCTGCATGTGCTCTGTGATTAAAGTGTTAAAAAATAAGTGCCTGGACGCCCCTTATCTTTCCAAAAGAAGTGCTTGCATGGACGCCCCTAACTTTTCCAGTCATTGCTGGCCAATAAGTGGCTGGACGGCGTTCAGATTTTAAAACAAGTGCATGGACGCCGTCCATGACCATCCAGCCCCTGACTCTGCTAAAGATTGTCTCCTCAAACCTCAGCCACCGAAGCCTTTGTAAGTTCTGGAAACCGTAGTTTTCTGCATGCCAACCACATTTTGGTCTCTTATCAGAGCGTATATATACATGTATACTACCACTTCTCGTCCCAAAATATCCAGTGTCTCCAACATCACTCTGCCCTTTCAACCCTCTCTGTATCCCTGTCCATTTGTCTATTTATACCCTTCTACTTATATCTATGCATGCATATCTATTTGTCCGTATACCCAGTAAGAGCAAGGACTTATTTATTTAACTTTTTTATCGTTTACTAACCATTGGCCATCAACGCCGTTGTTGTCCTCCCTCGCACGTTCTTCATTTGTCAACTCATTCATGACAAATATAGCCACTGTTGTCCGAAACGTCTCTGAAGATCATTCCAATTATAGAATCGGCAAACTTAAATCACCGCTTCACTGGCTGCACACACACAAAAAACCCTCGTCGCATATAAAACATGGTGAAAGAGTTTCGACCGAGTAGTAGTAAGGAATTTAGCTTCCCGCCAATTTACGATCTCTTCCCGCCAACACTGACGACGACTCCGCTTCACTATGATCGTCTGCTGGCTTCGGCGTCGTTTAGTTGCAGCAGGAACGGACTGCCGTCTAGTAGCAATTGAACGCGAATCGACTCACATTGCTACCAATCGCCAGCTAAACATGCAGCTACACTGCATCCAGTCATACATGTAAGTCATTGATTGACCATATATAATAATCGGTACATGCGTGCATATACATCCATTCACGCGTACATGATTATATATACATTATATATATATATATATATATATATATATATATGTATGCAAATATACGCACATATGTATACGATCATGTACCCAGCGTCGCGTCCAACTCTACTGCATATAGGCATTCAGTAGTTTAGCAGACAGCGTGCATGGCATGTATATATATATATATATATATATATATATATATATATACATGCCATGCACGCTGTATAGTATATATATATATATATATTATGTGCTCTCTGTATGTTAGCCAGGACCCAGGAGCCATACATATATATATATATATATATATATATATATATACACATGTGCGCTGAATGCCGTTAAGTTAGAAGACGACTAAACAGTTCGTATACGGTTCGTGTGTTCCCTGATTTGTACGAGTCCCTTCACGGTCCTGTCAAGCTGAACACGTTGCTTCATATTATAAACACGCATATATAAGGCCTATTATGTATAGCTCCTATAGATTGGATACTATACATAAGCCTATATAATATAATTGGCTATATATTTGTTTACATATACATGTATATTCCCAATACTTAGCGTCAAAGAACAGAGTCTATGCAATATATAGGTCTATAGTAGGCTTATAGAATGTTCAAGTAAACGGTCTCCAAGATGATTTATTAATAGCTGTATATTCCTTAATTTCAAGTATCCCTGTGTATGGAGCACCCTTCAAGAGATCTAAATATAGCCTATACTCAGAGGCGCCCAGTGGAGCCCAACCATGGCCAGTGGCATACTTCAGAAAACAATTTTCATTTTGCTTATATTTCAGTTCGGACTGCCCCAATTTCAGTTATAATTCAGTTACAGTTCTTCAAAAATTTCAGTTATAGCCTACTTCTAATTCAGTTTTGAAAATAATTTCAGTTCTCAATTCAGTTCTTGTACGAACATAATTTCAGTTATACTTCTAATTCAGTTTTGGAAATAATTTCAGTTCTCAATTCAGTTCTTGTATGAATACAATTTCAGTTATATTATTTCCACAACTTGCGACAAATTAAGCCGAGTTCGAGCATTTTCATTATCGATATGCTTCTGTAATTTTAAAGAATCCTGTTAGGTCACTATTTTCAGTGACCTTGGCACTCGTCCGTGTTAGTGTAGGTCTATGAAGCCTTGCATGGACAGGCCTAGGCATGTTTATTTGTCTGATTCTTTGCCTATAGGCTTATACTTAAACATCACAATACATGATTTTGTCATTTGGCCCAGTGATTTTCACATTACCAGTCTTATCTCGAAATGAAAAATTATAAACTTACAGTAAAACTCCAAATGCAAAATGGTTATAGCAAATTGCACAGGGAAGCGCATACTAGGCCAAAGATACAAAAGTTTTAAGAGTCAGAAAGTATGTGTCTTTTAGATAAATACAACTGCATCGGAAAGACTCTCAACGAAAATTTCCATTTAAAGAAATTAATTTCAGTTGGAGAATTAATTTTCTTTTTATTCTAATTTTCGATAAGTGTGCTTTATTTCCATTCTACTTCAGTTTTCGTTCTTAAAATAATTTCAGTTACAGTTACAGTTATACTTAACGGAAATCAATATTTTCAATTCTAATTTCACTTAACGTTGGCGAAAATATTACTGAGCCCATCCATTACAATAGAAATAAGATTCAGGTAACTATAACGGAAGTTCACTTCAAGTTGGGGGGTGGGGGTGGCAGGAAGTTCGAATGTGTGATGCAGCCTTCACGTTCTAGAGCGAAGAAACAGAAAACAGTCACGCTCTGTCAGAACTATTTATACGAAGGGTTCGGGACCTGGAACTTCTGAATGCGAGACCAGACGAAAAAAATATCGCACAGGTATGCCATATACGTTGCAGGGAAGCCAACAAGAAAGCCCATGCATGCAGTCATGCATGCCAGCACAGTTACCGTTGTTCTTGCGACAGATTGTCTGAGGTCCTAAGCTGAGAGGTGTGTCGGCGAATGTGTTATACATCATAAATTTAGCAGCTCGAGAGACTCAATCTGTCAAGCTGCGGATGTCGAAATGTCAACCTGAGAAATGGTCGTCGGTGTAATGCGATGGACGAACTCCCTTGACCTATGGTTCTCCACAGGTCGACACCGCTAGGAATAAAGTGCTCTAAACAGAGAAATAATTGATTCAACTTCTGATGAATCAAAACTACTCCGTATTATAAACTGTAGATGTATTGCTAAATTATATGAACAAGCTGCTTTGCAAGGCGCTCTTGTAACGCCATGCATGGCCGTGTTACGGCGTCTCATAAATTGTCGCAGTTAGGCCTATTTTTATCAATAATATTTATTATTATCAATAATATTTATTATTATCAATAATATTTATTATTATCAATAATAATTATTATAAAAAATAATTAGGGGCCTACTATTATCAAGGATAATAATTATTATCATCAATTATAATTATTATAAAAATAATGACTATTATCAATAATAATTAGGCTACTATTATCAATAATAATTATTATTATCAATAATAATTATTATCAATAATAATTACTATAATCAGTAATAATAATTATCAATAATAATTATTATTATCAATAATAATTACTATAATCAGTAATAATAATTATTGCTATCAATAATAATTATTATCATCAATAATAATTATTATCATCAATAATAATTATTATTATCAATAATAATAATTATAAAAATAATTACTATTTTCAATAATAATTATTATTATCAATAATAATTATTATCAATAATAATTATTATTATCAATAATAATTATTATCAATAATAATTATTATTATCAATAATAATTATTATCAATAATAATTATTATTATCAATAATAATTACTATAATCAGTAATAATAATTATTGCTATCAATAATAATTATTATTATCAATAATAATTATTATCATCAATAATAATTATTATCATCAATAATAATTATTATTATCAATAATAATAATTATAAAAAATAATTACTATTTTCAATAATAATTATTATTATCAATAATAATTATTATCAATAATAATTATTATTATCAATAATAATTATTATCAATAATAATTATTATTATCAATAATAATTATTATCAATAATAATTATTATTATCAATAATAATTACTATAATCAGTAATAATAATTATTGCTATCAATAATAATTATTATCATCAATAATAATTATTATCATCAATAATAATTATTATTATCAATAATAATAATTATAAAAATAATTACTATTTTCAATAATAATTATTATTATCAATAATAATTATTATCAATAATAATTATTATTATCAATAATAATTATTATCAATAATAATTATTATTATCAATAATAATTATTATCAATAATAATTATTATTATCAATAATAATTACTATAATCAGTAATAATAATTATTGCTATCAATAATAATTATTATTATCAATAATAATTATTATCATCAATAATAATTATTATCATCAATAATAATTATTATTATCAATAATAATAATTATAAAAAATAATTACTATTTTCAATAATAATTCTTATTATCAATAATAATTATTATTATCAATAATAATTACTATAATCAGTAATAATAATTATTGCTATCAATAATAATTAATATTATCAATAATTGTCATTATTATCAATAATAATCTTTTTTTCAAAAATAATTTTTATTATCAATAATAACTATTATTAATATTATTAATTGCTATTATCAATAATAATTATTATTATCAATCATAATTATTATCCGGCCGTCAACAATTAAATAGCGAAACTCTGTCTCAACTTAAATTTAAAGTAAATATTACTCAACTTAAATTTATCGAAACCTGACTTCAGTGAAATTCTGGATATCTGAGGTTAGCCATATCTGCTGACATCCTTTCATCAACTGAACCAGACATGGAATAACACATAACACAGCTTCTACTTTGCGGCACAATGCTCTAAAGTCTAATCCAGCGTTTCCAAAACTTTTTTGGCCACGGAACCCTTCGCATTCATCAAATTTTCTGGCGAAACCCCAATCTCAACGACGTACACAGAGTGAGTGAAAAATGGTCTATGAAGCTAATTTAACCCTCGGGCTACCAAGGGGGGGTGGTTGCCACCCCCCCCTAGGTTTTTCGCAAATTTTTCTCGTTCCGTCTGGAATAAAATTTTGAAAAAATTGGTAGCTGTAGAGGGTTCATTGGGACACATTTTGAGCTAAAACTTTTTATGATGCCCCCTACCGTTCAAAAGTTACACCCGATATACCCAAGGTACCAGGGGGGGTGGATACCACCCCCCCCCCTAGAATATCGTCTGTAACTTTTCCGCCCCTTAATATTAAGAGACACAAATTATACCATTCTATAGAGGGAATGTAGGGCTACATTTCCATGCTCATTGAGTTGTCTTTTGACAACCGGAAGTGCTCAAAATAAATTAAAATATATATAAAGGTGTTTTATTTTCATAAAAATGTCATGTTTTTTCTATTATAACTTATCCATAATTTATTTTTTAATATAAATAAATTATGCCATTCTGTAGAGGGCATTTAGGGCTATTTTTTAATACTAAATAATTTAAAATTTGATGACCGGAAGTGCTCAAAATAAATTAAAATGTATAAAAATGTTGGGTTTTTTTGCAACGCGAACCGATATGTGTGCGTAAACGTTTTTCAGCGGCTAAAACATGTTTTTTTGTTTTGATTTAACATAAAACAGAATTATTACTAGTTTTTATATTTGTATATTGGACTTTATTATATGTAAACTACTTTTTATATATAAATCATGTATAAAACACACAGAATCTAATATATTCCCTATGCGAAAGCATACATTTTGTGGAATCGACGGGTACCCATGGTAAAAAATTCATAATTTCGAGGTGCCTTCATATTTTCTAAACCTAAATATACCATTTTGTGCAGAAATGAATGCTGAATCGAATGGTGTATTACAAGTTATGATATCTCAAACCAAACCCAAAATCCAGGGGGGGGGGGTGGTAACCACCCCCCCCTTGGTAGTCAGTGTTACAAAAAAAGCTTGGTAGCCTGAGGGTTAACACACCTTTATTTTAGCATCTAATAGAAGACAAATACGTTTGGATAGGCATGCAATATATTAAGAACGCTAGTTGACTTTTCGGCTTCTTTGAATGGATTTCGAATCGAATTATCATTCATTAATAGTCATTATCCATTAAAATCAAAGCCTCATGTAAGGTTGGAAGGCATTTTGTGAATTTATAAAGAAGCTCTCTTGAGTGTTTTATTTTAAAAAAATTCGCAATAAAATAGCCTTTATTTTTAACGTTTGGCGGCACCCTTGTTGACGCCTGGCGGAACCCGTGGGTTCCGCGGAACCCACTTTGGGAACTCTAATCCATCCGTTTTTTCTTGACTACTTTAATCCAGTATGGACTCCCGTTCTTTGCCTCGAAGCCTTTTTAGTCTTATATTACTTTTCCAAGCACTTATTTATGTGTGTGATATCTGTAATTCATGAGTCGTAAGTTTGTTCGTGGGTAGAAGCAACATTATTAATAGCATTAGGTCTGGACTTGTGTTCGCGTGCTTTGGTTGGGGAACGGACATTCCTCTGGACAAAACCCTCTGTACAAATTCCCCGCGATTTAGCCTAGGACATTAACCCCCCGGACAAAGCCCTCCTTCCAGTGCAAGTAGCCTATTTGTGTAGTTAATTGATAAAACGCGTTTTATAAATCCAGCTTCCATTTAAATAGTAACATTTTCTTTCATCAATCCAATTGACTTGCGTACTAAGGACTGCCGTGCGGAGAAATACCACTTAAGCTTATACCAATATGTTCTACCAGGGTTTTTTCCTACCCTGCAGGGGGAGTTTTGTCCGTGGGGCTTTGTCCGGAGTTTCAGGGCTGTTTTTAAGAAATGCTTAGAACTGCACAGCTCCTTTCCTTTCCCATCATCCGTGGTAAATTACTTCCATTCGGAGGACACTGTTTTGCTAGTTTTAACTGTACAGAAGTGCTTTTACAACTGCACATTTTGTGTACAACTGCACGTTAAAGAAAACCTGCGGGTTTTTTGTCCGGTGGAGTTTGTCCTATATACACTCGCTTTGGTTATATCTGTAAACATTTTTAAACCCAGATCTTCTCTGACAAGCGACAACAGTGATATGAACATGTGTCCAATTCGTGTTTCTTAAATAGTGGTCGGCGCTCTATACATGTAGCCTATACAGCCTATACTGCATGCGTCAGGTTTAATCTTCTTCTCAAGTCCAATCGTGTTTTAAAAAAAACTCCGAATATATTGACAACAAAAACTCGACTAGGGGCCTATAGGTCTTTTAACGCGAGATTCTCAAATATCGAGCTACAAAACTATATAGTCTCCAGATTGAGATCCACGAACATGGATGCTGCTCGTGTGTCGAGCAGACATCGAGTTGTGGTAAATTTGAGGTATGAGCCTATATATACGTGAAACCCCGATGCAGTGTCCGCTCTGCAGTCGGGAGCGCCTCTGAGTAGAGAGCTTGAAGGAGCGCTATAACAAGTGCACATACAAACAAAACAAAAACAAATATTATATAGTAGACCTATCGATTACAGATTCACCACTATCGATTACAGATTCACGGCTATTGATTTCAGATTCCTGAGCGGCGTTGGGCGGAAATAATCGATAATTGCATGGAGATTACTGAGCATCGGTTTGACAGTTTCGAGTATTAACAGCCTTGCGTTGCATCGCATTCTGTGTAATCTGTGGGTTATTCTGTTCCTCGTTGGTCCGGATACACACACACGAAGGCGAGTTCCTCACCACTACTCAAATGCAGCATCGATCATTCCACCGTGAAAGCCATTATCGGATTTCGTTAGCGAAAGTGATTGCGAAATAATATGGCGCCAGATATTTCATAGGGATCGTTTATAAACTGTCAATATATTATTATCAGCCAATAAATGGGGTAAGAAGCTTTTGGTTCGTTTTTAATTTCATCAATGTTTACGCAGGCTATTCAGGTTGGTCAAAGAGATGCCATTTGCAGCACGGTGTATGTTTGAACGAAGTGGAGTTATAAAGAAAATCCTTGGTTACTTACTACAAGAAAATACTTGCTTACTTACTACAGGAGTCAAAATAAATTGACATTAGTGTGCACGTCTTAACTTAGATACATTTGTTTGGAAGGTCAAAAGTTGAAGGTCACCTTAGTTGTTGAGGGTTCCCATGGAGGAATGGATTTCTTAAACCTCATATATATATATATATATATATATATATATATATATATATATATATATTCGTTTAATTGACAGAATAACCGGTCGACATAACGCGACAGTTAACAAGCACAAAGGAGCAGCGGATAAGGCCTAGTAAATGTTTCTATACAGCATCCGTGTTATGAAGTATTTATTGTTTTTATATGGTGATGGTCAAATAATTATGGGTCCTAAATTTAGTGAGGATTAAGTTGATCTAAACCAATGTATTGTATAGTCTATGGTCAATTGAGATTGGCGTTTTGGCCATTGTCCTGCAGACGAGGTCGTTTTTAGTGCATACACGTAGAGCAAAATCTTGTGATGATAAATAATTCTGTCAAGACACATGTGTACATTTTGTGGGTCGATTATATAGTCAGCTGCAGTTATCGAGTGTTCGACCGTTCTCTGGTTGCTATTGACGACGCTCTGGCTTATGTACGGTTGAGGGTCGTGCGCCCCTATATATAATATATAAACATATGGTTTCTGTTCAAATAATATTATAGAATAAAATGAGTTTTATCACAAAAATAGAGTTAATTATATAGCAGTTTGTTTAGAGATTTAAGGAAGGAAGACCTGTAACAGCATACATGCATGATTATTACATATCACATACACAGGCATAGATCTAAATAAATAAATATAGTGAAAGTCTATAATTCGTCCCTACAATATGACATGTGTAGGCCTATATATAATTATATATATATATATATTCACAGAGCACTCGATTTTGCGTGCGCACACACACACACACACTGCAGAAGAGCATGGCAGTCGACGATAGCCAGAGGAGATAGCGATGGGCGCCATTGGTGCAGCAATGCGTTCATGCACAGCAGCAGCAGCAGCAGCAGCAGCAGCAGCAGCAGCAGACATCGATGAGAACCGCATCCGACTTCAGACTTCATCCGCAACGACTGCCATGCCATCTGGGAACGCGACCAGCACCACCCACCCCACCCCACTCCACCCCAACTCCTACCACCGTCTTGGTCTAGATGTCGTTTCGAGACTTCAGATATCCAGATGAATTTCGCTTTGACGTCCCAGGTGTTGGACCTTTGACCGCCTCCTTCTCTCCCTCCCACCCTCCCTCCCGTCCTCTCCCCACTCTATTCAAAATTATTCCAACAAATTCCAGGCTTTACACAGACTTCTGTGCGAAAGAAGTTGTACATGAAACTCAGCTGTCCATCACATGGTTGCATTGATCCACTATTTAATAATACTTAAACTCAGCTTGTGTTTGTTAGTTAAGAACTTAAGATAAATATTATATAGTTAAGGCTTTAATTTGCATCTAAACGCAATTTCTACTGTATAAATCTTATATAGTTACATTAACGGCTAGTTCCCTTACCTAGTCAAACACCCACCATCCTGATTAACATATAGGTCCTACTAAACGTGACTCGTACCTTCTGGAGTGCCTATTGCTACCTAATCTGTCTCCTTAATCCTTTGCTGAATGATTTGACTATTGACTATTACTTGTGCTATACATGTACTTGTTCTGTACATGTATATTACGTCTTATTGTGGGAACAATAAATAATTTTGAATTTTGAAAAGAAACCGAGTCATTTTCCGTTCATATGCACTTATGAAGCATTCCATGATGGCTCAGTCAAAAATGGGAGTTTTAAGATTGTACGATAGCTGGTTCATGCGACTGAGCGCAATATGACTGGACCTGTTATCAGTCAACTGTACCAAGGGATGACATCATCGAGGGAATTGCGAGGCTACATCTATATCGCTACTGCGATCGGATTAATCGAGTATGGAGTATGTCTGTTTGGGCGCGTGGGGGCGGCAGCATGGGAATCGGGAAAATAATGATTGTTTGCGGGATAACAATGCTCCAGAAAAGTCACGCTTCTAACATTCTGCAAGTGAAAGAAGGGTTAAAACAATGGAAAAGCATAATAATAATAATAATAATAATAACAATAATAATAACAATAATAATAATAATAATAATAATAATAATAATAATAATAATAATAATAATAATAATAATAATAATAATAACAATAATAATAATAATAATAATAACAATAATAATAATAATAATAACAATAATAATAATTTAAAAAAATAATAACAATAATGATAAAAATGAAAACGATAAATTAGCATTTAGAAACCTCTGTGAAAAATAACCAGGTTTTTACTTTTAAAACAAAAATGATGATAATAATAGCAATAATAATAATAATAATAATAATAATAATAATAATAATAATAATAATAATAATAATAATAATAATAATAATAATAATAATTAGACTTATCCATAGCTAATCTCACCACGACAATTTTCACGATTAGGTCCTCATCCTTATGCATTTTAGTAAAACGCGATTTTTTCTAAATATACGCATCTTATTGTTTTGAAATCTTGCCCCATGCCTTGTAATAATCTAAGCTACTAATATCCAAGTTTTCTTCAAAAAATATCTGTTAACACCAAATATAACTTTTTCACGAGAGCACTTAAGAAATCTAAAGTCCTCCTGAGCTGCGAACATAATAACGACATTCGCTTTTATACTTATTGACTCCTCTTCTTATACTTTCTGCCACACAAGGGCGACATATTAGCTATTTTACGCTAACGTAACGCTTAAACACTCACCAGTGTCGCCCTAATCGCGATTGTAATTCTACATAACATTGCATCCATTATAAACTACGTCCTCCCAGGCTCCATGTCTGTTGGACTGTCCGGCTGTCTACTTGTCCGTCTGCGTGTGTTCGTCTATATGTCTGTACGTGTGCCCTTTCAACAGACTGACTGACTAACCATCGGTCTATGTGTTTGTTCCGCCGTCTGTCTGTGCGTATGTCCGTTGGTCTGTCTGTTTACCTGTCCTTCTGTGTGTCTGTCTCGCTGTCTGTCTGTGCGTATGTCCGTTGGTCTGTCTGTTTACCTGTCCTTCTGTGTGTCTGTCTCGCTGTCTGTCTGTGCGTATGTCCGTTGGTCTGTCTGTTTACCTATCCTTCTGTGTGTCTGTCTCGCTGTCTGTCTGTGCGTATGTCCGTTGGTCTGTCTGTTTACCTGTCCTTCTGTGTGTCTGTCTCGCTGTCTGTCTGTGCGTATGTCCGTTGGTCTGTCTGTTTACCTGTCCTTCTGTGTGTCTGTCTCGCTGTCTGTCTGTGCGTATGTCCGTTGGTCTGTCTGTTTACCTGTCCTTCTGTGTGTCTGTCTCGCTGTCTGTCTGTGCGTATGTCCGTTGGTCTGTCTGTTTACCTGTCCTTCTGTGTGTCTGTCTCGCTGTCTGTCTGTGCCTATGTCCGTTGGTCTGTCTGTTTACCTGTCCTTCTGTGTGTCTGTCTCGCTGTCTGTCTGTGCGTATGTCCGTTGGTCTGTCTGTTTACATGTCTTTCTGTGTGTCTGTCTCGCTGTCTGTCTGTGCGTATGTCCGTTGGTCTGTCTGTTTACATGTCTTTCTGTGTGTCTGTCTCGCTGTCTGTCTGTGCGTATGTCCGTTGGTCTGTCTGTTTACCTGTCCTTCTGTGTGTCTGTCTCGCTGTCTGTCTGTGCGTATGTCCGTTGGTCTGTCTGTTTACCTGTCCTTCTGTGTGCCTGTCTCGCTGTCAGTCTGTGCGTATGTCCGTTGGTCTGTCTGTTTACCTGTCCTTCTGTGTGTCTGTCTCGCTTTCTGTCTGTGCGTATGTCCGTTGGTCTGTCTGTTTACCTGTCCTTCTGTGTGTCTGTCTCGCTGTCTGTCTGTGCGTATGTCCGTTGGTCTGTCTGTTTACCTGTCCTTCTGTGTGTCTGTCTCGCTGTCTGTCTGTGCGTATGTCCGTTGGTCTGTCTGTTTACCTGTCCTTCTGTGTGTCTGTCTCGCTGTCTGTCTGTGAGTATGTCCGTTGGTCTGTCTGTTTACCTGTCCTTCTGTGTGTCTGTCTCGCTGTCAGTCTGTGCGTATGTCCGTTGGTCTGTCTGTTTACCTGTCCTTCTGTGTGTCTGTCTCGCTGTCTGTCTGTGCGTATGTCCGTTGGTCTGTCTGTTTACCTGTCCTTCTGTGTGTCTGTCTCGCTGTCTGTCTGTGCGTATGTCCGTTGGTCTGTCTGTTTACCTGTCCTTCTGTGTGTCTGTCTCGCTGTCTGTCTGTGCGTATGTCCGTTGGTCTGTCTGTTTACCTGTCCTTCTGTGTGTCTGTCTCGCTGTCTGTCTGTGCGTATGTCCGTTGGTCTGTCTGTTTACCTGTCCTTCTGTTTGTCTGTCTCGCTGTCTGTCTGTGCGTATGTCCGTTGGTCTGTCTGTTTACCTGTCCTTCTGTGTGTCTGTCTCGCTGTCTGTCTGTCAGTATGTCCGTTGGTCTGTCTGTTTACCTGTCCTTCTGTGTGTCTGTCTCGCTGTCTGTCTGTGCCTATGTCCGTTGGTCTGTCTGTTTACCTGTTTTTCTGTGTGCCTGTCTCGCTGTCTGTCTGTGCGTATGTCCGTTGGTCTGTCTGTTTACCTGTCCTTCTGTATGTCTGTCTCGCTGTCTGTCTGTGCGTATGTCCGTTGGTCTGTCTGTTTACCTGTCCTTCTGTGTGTCTGTCTCGCAGTCTGTCTGTGCGTTTGTCCGTTGGTCTGTCTGTTTACCTGTCCTTCTGTGTGTCTGTCTCGCTGTCTGTCTGTGCGTATGTCCGTTGGTCTGTCTGTTTACCTGTCCTTCTGTGTGTCTGTCTCGCTGTCTGTCTGTGAGTATGTCCGTTGGTCTGTCTGTTTACCTGTCCTTCTGTGTGTCTGTCTCGCTGTCAGTCTGTGCGTATGTCCGTTGGTCTGTCTGTTTACCTGTCCTTCTGTGTGTCTGTCTCGCTGTCTGTCTGTGCGTATGTCTGTTGGTCTGTCTGTTTACCTGTCCTTCTGTGTGTCTGTCTCGCTGTCTGTCTGTGCGTATGTCCGTTGGTCTGTCTGTTTACCTGTCCTTCTGTGTGTCTGTCTCGCTGTCTGTCTGTGCGTATGTCCGTTGGTCTGTCTGTTTACCTGTCCTTCTGTGTGTCTGTCTCGCTGTCTGTCTGTGCGTATGTCCGTTGGTCTGTCTGTTTACCTGTCCTTCTGTGTCTGTCTCGCTGTCTGTCTGTGCGTATGTCCGTTGGTCTGTCTGTTTACCTGTCCTTCTGTGTGTCTGTCTTGCTGTCTGTCTGTGCGTATGTCCGTTGGTCTGTCTGTTTACCTGTCCTTCTGTGTGCCTGTCTCGCTGTCTGTCTGTGCGTATGTCCGTTGGTCTGTCTGTTTACCTGTCCTTCTGGCCGTGAAGTAATGATTATTGGCCGAAGGATGGCAGGAGATAACCATTAGGGCTACAAGGTGTGTCGCTCTTCTCGCGATGTAAAGGCGCTTATTATTTAAGACTGAACTCATAATAATTGAAATCACGAAATCACGCTAAAGTCTTCACTGCCTGACGACTTAATAGTGGTTTCAAACACAATGACTGTCATGGGAACCATTGGGAAGTCTTCTTCAACTTCATTTGCAGTTGATGGCACGAGTTTACTTTTAAGGCTGAATGTTCGTCTCTATTTCTGTCCTTCCCATTGTCTGTCTCTCTGTCTGTACTTCGCTCTTTGTAGCCGTTTTATCATGTGCATGTTTGTTCTTGTCTGTGTCTATGTGTCCAAGAGTATTTACGTAAGAGTGTGTCGGGCGGTCTACACTTAAGTCTGTTTGTTTATTCGCCTGCCAACTTGTCGCTCTGTGTGTTTGTCCCTCTGTCTGTCTGCCCGTAAGTCCGTTGGGCTGTCCGCCTGACAAGCTGTCTGCCTGTGTGCCTGTCCGTCTGTCTGTCTACGCGTAAGTCTGTTGATCTGTCCGCCTGCCTGCCTTTCTGTTCGTCTGCCTCCCGGCCTGTCCCTCTACCTGTCCTTCTCTCTGTCTAGGCGTAAGTCTGTTGATCTACCGCCAGCCTGCCTGTCTGTTCGTATGCCTCCCGGTCTGTCCGTCTGCCTGTCCTTCTCCCTGTCCAGGCGTAAATCTGTTGGTCTCTCCGTCTGCGTACCTGTCTGTCATTGTGTCTATCAGTCTCCTTTCGACCATGTCTGCTGGACGTGTGACTTCCCGTTGGCCATGATTGCCATTAGAGTAACATTAGGCGATAGGAGAATAGAGACGCATCAACCCCCTGTGTGCTGCATTGATGTATACTTGAGTTGACTCTCGGCCATCTAAATACCAGGCGAACCCTGCTTCACCGAGTCCCCGTACTTCGAAACGCCATTTAAATATATCCGATACTCACCTCTGATAATTAGCGACGCAACTCATTGTACTAGCCATATTTACTTGACCTCGGCCCAGCCCTCACACCGCCCCTCTTGCATGGCGGGTCTTTGTCTAGCTTGGATGTTTGAGGTTAATAGGTGCGATATTCTTATACTGAAGTCTTCCTGGAAATTTGCCTTTCGACCCCAACCTAACTTGCGTCGCGGGGTGAGCGCAGGGTGGGGTGGGTAGTCCCGGCGGTTTCAATCGATGTCCATTGGAACTTCAGAAATTGATCTGTGGGTATGCATTCTGGACAAACAAACACAAACGCATAAATATATAAATAAATACATGAATATTTATATGAATTGGGGCGCGGTGGTGTAGTGGTGGCGTCGTTGCCTTGAAGCCGGAAGGTTCGAGGTTCGAATCCACCTCTCCGCGTAAGGACCTTGGGCAAGTCCTTCACTCACAATTGCTCAGCGCTTCGGCGTGAAACTCCGGTGCAGTGTCCGCTCTGCATTCGGGAGCGCCTCTGAGTAGTAGGAGCTTGAATGGGCGCTATAACAAGTACGCATACAAACAAACAAACGAATATATTATAGATACGTACATACATACATACATACATACATACATACATACATGCATACATACATACATACATACATACATACATACATACATACATACATACATACATACACATACACACACACATACATACATACATACATACATACACACACACATACATACATACATACATACATACATACATACATACATACATACATACATACATACATACATACATACATACATACATACATACATACATACATACACACACAGACAATTCTGCTAGACAAAGTCGTTCAGCGAAGATACCGGTACATGGTTTTGACACTTGGCCTACATGCAGGATTCGAAGAAAAAAGCTAAACGGTATATTTCGTCCAGCAATAATATTCCGATGGTTCATGCGTTTTATGGCTGCCTATGAGTTGAGGCCCGCTATTAGGGTGGTCGTTAAAAATGAAAGTTGGAATTGAATGTTCTCCAAGGCGCCATTTGGTTCCATTCTCCTCAGAAACAGCACACAAAAAATTGTAAGAGAAAATATTAATATTTAGGACTAGCACAACGCCATCAAAGTTTTACCCTTATAATAGCAAGTCTTCTAATGCTCAAAAGTAGCTATATGGTTGTAATCAACCAGGAATCTTCAAACCAGGAATCAATTCAACTACTTGTAGTTGGCCCATACTTAAACATAATGATGATACTGTTATCGTAATCATAATCATCCATTTATATAGCGCCACTTCAAGAGAAATTCCTCAAAGGCTAGAAAACCTGTATAACACACTGCATCACAGAAAATATCTATCATATCTTATGTCTTTACAAATACTACCTGTTTTACCTTGTTGTCTTGATTGATAATAATAGCTTATTTTTTTTAGACTGTAATGGAACAGAAATGGTATATAATAGGGATAAATATACAAGTTTTGTGGTTTCATCTGTGTCCTACGTAATTAATTTATTCTGCAAAATCACCAGTATTCTTAATGAGGTCTGATTTTTCATAAATATTTCTTTTTCTACCGTCATTGTTCATGGGGTGACTCGGACAAGGAAATGGTGTAATATTGAAAAGTAGCAACCCATTTTAGATGCGATTTTTTTTATCTCAGATTTAGGCTAATATGTTTTCAACCTGATGCATTATTACCCTATCTCACAATTCAAATTGCATTTGGTCTTTACATGGGTTTGAGCTATGGTGTAGTTTTCACAATACACTTCCCTCAAAGTGAAATCTCTGGCATGTTGTCCAAAGAAGGTGTTCATCTGCCGCCAAGAGTGTAGCAATGGGTGTTGTTCTGAGGGTGCTATACCAATACCTATAATTCTCTTGGATTGGTTGGTCGTCTGAGATGTCCTGGTGGCCACTGTAATTTCAGCTGGATCCATTGCTGAGCATGATGTAGAGATTTTGAGTTGCTCATAGCTTACGTGTTTGACACCATCGCCTTTCATACTAATTTATAATAATTGGTAGTTAATTTACGATAGCTTATAAAGGCAGTGTAATTTGTGTCCACTCTGGGCAGCACTTTTTGTGCCAATTGTTTGACTCTATGTTAATTCTTTCAACTCTAAAAGTATTCTTTTAATGGGATTATCGGATATATTCTATATTATGAAATAGACAACAATGTGAGTAGGTTTCACAAGGCACTCAATTATGATGCTCTCTTTAGAAGTTGTTTAAAAACTGTTCTTTGACTCCCATGTGGTAATAAGTAATTTCATAGATCTATACAAATTATGATCTCAATAATTTCAACATCTATTTTAATTAATATATTTTACAGCAGCTCTTGATAAATTTTATCTGTGATGCGCTGTGTCATTCTGCTCTGATTGCCACAATAAACGAAAATAGCATCAGTTTTTAATCTCTAGTTCAACTATTATTGAGGTGCTTGTCCGTGTTATATCAGAATTTGTGTTAAAGTTAAGCATGTAATAAAGAGCCTCTAGTGTAACAAAAGATTGCTGTAGATAGAAATCAAGCCTATCAAAAAGAACATAGCAATGTGTTGGCTAACTAGTATAGATTTATGGTCATCGATCTCAGGGGCTCACGCGTCAAATACTAGGCTATTGTGATGGTCAATTGTCCATAAAAATATATAATGAACCATTATCATCATTGTGGAAGTCAGGTATACTTGTCAGTTGAACTTGAGTAAGCGAATGTAGTCTTTCTGTTAAAACTAGTCATAGGTCCAAAAATGTGACTAAATTATCCTTATTCTCAAAAAGACGATGATATTTCGTAAAATGCAAAACTTCAAACACGTTGTGCTAGTCCTAAATATTTTCCAATCGGGATAATTTTTGGGCTACATCAGTCTTTTACCAAGTGGCACCAAATGGTGGGTTGGAGAAAGAATGAAACTGAAGTTGAAAATTTGCCATTACAGATACGACCACCCTACCCGCTATACTCTGTTGCATGTAGGCCTACAGTACCACACGACGCTTGTTTTTCTATTTTTGCAATAATTATGTGCTTCTGTTATTTTGTGCTGTTCATTATCAATGGCATCTTTAAGACCAAGCTATCATTTATTGTGCACCAATGGTTTCATTTTTTGTATAGCATTTAAAACTAACATAAGTAATTGCTGTACCTACAATGCTATTGCTATGAGATCAAACGTAGTAACAGTAATGAATAGATATAATCAAACTACCTTCATCCACAATGGTTTTAAGATCCAAATATTATTGTCTTGATTATCTGTATTACTGTGATAATAATAGTTTCAATGCTGGATATGATTTTTAAAAATGTATTCCTTCCTGTCCTCTCTATCGCGTCTGTCATCTTTATGGACTCAAAATCCGTCCTTACTCTGACGCTGGTACCGACGACCTTACTCCTCAGCTACATGTTGCTAACCACGCAACCATAAACATTCCGATCTCTATCCCTTTTTCCTACACCTATATCTATATTGACCCGGACAGGAATATTGACCCAGATATTCATTCATTTCGAGAATTTATATAGCGGCTTCGAAAGAAACCTACTCAGTGGCGCTCCCAGCCCAGTCATAGCTAAAAAGTAGGATTTGAGCGTCTTAAAAAGGAATAGGTAATCAGCCTAAGCTTAAGTCGCAAGGACTGCCCAGAGTTTCCACTATTGTCAGATAATAGTTTGTATGTGCACTTGTTATAGCGCCCCCTTCAAATCCGCTACTCAGAGGCTCACCCAACAGCTGCGCGGACACGCTGAAGCGCTGAGCAATTTTGCTCTAGGACCATTGCTCATAGGCTGATTGCTCATAGGCTCATTGCTCATAGGCCTATTGCTCATATGGCTCATTGGTCATAGGGTCTATTGGTCATAGACTCTTTGGTCATAAGTCCAAAATAAACGAATTTAAGCATTATGTTTAAAACAAATTATACCGTTGGCGATATGGGTGACCTTCTTCACGCCTTAGCTTGTGCTTATCAATTAGGGACAATTAGCGTTGGTAGACTAATACAATAAATGTGAATGACGAAACTTGCGAAGATATTTACTTGAAGGCGTGAACTGACTTGTTCGAACCGTTCGTTGCTCAATAATTATAAAGTCCAGTTTTCTTTAAAAATGTACTCATTAATTAATGTAATTAATGTGAGCAATTACATGACCTAGTAAATGTTTCTTTCTATTTCAATCAGTGTTTTCTTTTCTATAACTTCACTCGACTAATTTAAATTGTAAATTATTATGACCAATCAGCCTATGAGCAATAAGCCTATGACCAATGGGCCCCATGACCAATACACCCTGTGACCAATGAGCCATATGACCAAAAAGACGGTGCGCGGACGATTGATCACCGGACGGTTGATCACCGGACGGTTGATCACCGGACGATTGATCACTGCGGACGTTTGATCATCGACCGATTGATCACCGGACGATTGATCAATGATCATCGGACGATTGATCACCGGTCTAGTGCTCATTGCAATTAATTTTATTAACTATGGATGAAAGAGAAATGTCGTAGGCCTAATTACCGCTAGTAAGGATAAATATTTATATAAAACGATATGACACAGACTCAATCTACCACATAATGCATTAAATTTGTAACGAAATTATAAAAGGTGAAATGTGAAAATATACTGAAACGGCAAGCGTTATTAAACTGGTAACTAATCAGATAAATCTGCAACTACACGCAAGTAGGTTATAAGTAAGAGCATTTGTTTATCCTTTTTACAAAACCCTTACAAGAACTGAGGATTTTGGGTAAAGCATAAGACAAACCAATCAGGCCTGATTTGACGTAGCACTTTGATGGACTGTGTTAGGCCTTTAATCGTAAAGAACAAAAGGCGTTTATTTGGATGCGTACTTAATAATTATTCTGATGTGCTATCACCGGGTGTGTGTAGCCTATATTTAAGAATTAGCCTATATTTAAGAATTAACAGAAGCCGACGATGTTTATCTTTACTAGCGGTAGGCCTAATTACGATATTTCTCTTTCATCCTCAGTTAATAAATTGCAGTGACCACTAGACCGGTGATCAATCGTCCGGTGATCAATCGTCCGGTGATCAATCGTCCTTGAACCAAAAAGACCTATGACCAATAGACTATATTGGCAATAAGCCATATGAGCAATAAGCCTATGAGCAATAAGCCTATGAGCAATGGTCCGTACACCGAGCAATTGCGAGTGAAGGACTCGTCCAAGATCCTTTCGTGGCGACTTGAGGTGGATTCGAACCTGCAACCCTCCGTCTGCAAGGCAACGAACATACCCACTACACCACCACGACCCACAATAGTGATCACTTCCCATCTTTGCTATCCTCGATCACTATTCCAAACCTAAAACCAAATAAAAGCTTAATTAGTGTCTTATCAACCGAACACTTGTGCGGCGCTTAGTATCTGTCATCGTCATCATCATCATCGTCATCATCATCATCATCATCATCATCATCATCATCATCATCATCATCATCATCATCATCATCATCATCATCATCATCATCATCATCATCATCATCACCACCATCATCGTCATCGTCATCGCCATCGTCATCGTCATCGTCGTCACCGTCACCGTCACCATCACTATCACCATCAAGAAACAAGGGACTAGTACCCGTAGGTATTCAATGCCATAGGCTACATTGTATATCCTCGTTATGCCTCGCCATTTTTGTCTTGCCAAGGCCCCATGTGCCAGGTCTTGTATTTGCACTCCGCACCAGTCTGTTATGTTGTCCAGCCATTCCTTGTGTGGTCTACCCCTCCTGTTTACTCCCTCCATTCTTCCGAGCATCACCCTCTTTAATGTCTGTCATCATTCATTCTGCATATGTAGCCTGTAACTTTCCCAAAAATAGGAACCTATAGCATGAAACTTTGTATTATAAGCTTGCTCATCCTGACCTCATCCTTGACTCTCTGAATGACAAACTTCTTAGCTATTGAAACAAAAGTCATACTTTAGTCACCAGAAAAGTCAGAATATACAAAACTAATCTGAAACCATGATTATCCAATATCCATGTCCTTGGTTACAATAATATCATTTTAAGACACACTTAAACGGTATTTGATTGAGTCACTGCGTGAACAGTTGATATGCATAATTTAATCTGATCTATTATGCGTATCTCGTGTTATAACTTATATTCGGGTATGCACTTGTTCTTTTCTGCACCTTCACACAGCTTTAACTTGTTCTGATTCATGCTTTAATGGTAGCTCACAATCATTGAGCATTAAAAAGTTTAACTACATTATATTCTCCAGCTTCTTGATGACCCAGAAAAAACTAGGGCCTATAATATTGCCCCTAATAATATCCCCATTAGACGTGTATTTCAGATTAAATATTCGGGCATAATCTTGAATGACCATCTCAATAACTGGCATCCTCACAATAGTCAAAAATAGAGTTGCTAAATCAATAGGAATTATGAAAAGGCTTAAAATATATAATTCTTCTTCCCTGTACACTTAAAGCACTCTACAACGCTTCTATTCTACCGTACTTCCACCATGTAATCATAATTTGGTCGGAGGTTATAAAACATTGCTCCAACTTATACATAGCCTATATTATGTATACTCAAGAAAAGAGCTGTTAGAATAATTAAGGCTCCCACTACTTGACAGAATCATCTGGTCTTTTAAAAAACCTTAACCCTCAGACTACCAAGTTTTTGTGATATGAGCTACCAAGAGGGGTGGTGGTTTGCCAGTTCCACCACCCAGGATTTTGAGTTTGGTTTGAAATATCATGTCTTGCAATAAAGCAATGGATTCAGCATATATTTCTAAAGTAAATAGTGTATTTAGGCTTAAAATTGCGCAACGTTTTACATGGTAACTCGTCTGTTCCACACAACGCGTACATTTGGATAAACAAATATTGGATTCTGTGTGCTATGAACATGATTTATGTATACAAGAATAGTTTACATTGCAATGAGGCCTGTAACTCTTTCAATTAGGTATCCGTTGCCTGAACTCTCTGAACTGCTCTAAGCTAGCCTACAAAAAACATTTACATAAAGCCTGCTAACCACATGTAAGCCATGATTACGAGTTTACGACATAGCGTAAGCCACGGTGTCGTTTCTTGTTTCCCGTTGCTTCTCCACTCAGTCTTACTATAGTGAGGATGACTAGATAAACCGTTGAGCTTCTTCTCCTCATGATTCGGTCGACATTTTCCATGCTGTTACAATATTCTTAAACCTGCCTGACTTTGTCTGGTAAAAGCTACCATTTGCTATGCATAATACTTGTCCTACCAAATGTGTATTGTAAAATGTATTTTCCACATAATCGATTCCAATAAATTTGATTTTATTAGAAAATTATAATAGCGACAAGGGATACACATAAATTTTTAAACCTTTTATTGGAAGCAGAATTTAATTTAATTGATTGCAATACCCTTAGCAATTCAGCATCGGCATTGACAGCTGATGTAGTTTAGTTGGCTACATTAGTTAGACCAAGGGCTCTTCGTGTATAATTAATATCCATAGGTCTTTGTGTTAAACATGAGCCATAGGCCTATACATGTTGATTATTGAACACGACATCTATGCAGTATTTTTCTAGGCATCACTAGGAAGTCCTCCCAGAAAAGAAATTTCTCACAAATTGGACAAAATGATAATAGTTTTAGTTGTTTACATTACTTTATTGCACGAACTCTTCTTATAGCCTACACCCTTATATTATTTACTATTATATGATTGTAATGTTATTATCAATATTATATTATAGTATACCAGCTGGGGTAGCCAGCGTTGCTTGGGAAATTTAAGATACGCCTCGCTCCCGGCCAATCCCCTATTTCCCCACCCTCATTTCGCCCAAAAAGGCTCTTAAGTGCTGTAATACGCCGAGCAAATTTTTGTCTAGGGTAATGACCTCTGTTGTCATAGACCCTGGTCAAAACACCTCTTTGTTCCCCGAGTCAGGACTGCCATGGCTCAATCCAGAGTGATCTGGATTGAGCCATGGCTCAATCCAGATCATTTGCCTGCATTGGTCCCACCCTATGGAATGGCCTTCCCCCATCAGTTCGCTCTGCCATTCTCTCTGGTAGTGTATCCTCATCTTTCTCTCGTCTAAAAACTTGCCCTTTTTCTCGGAGTTAAACGCACTGGGAGCGCTTCTGAAAGGTTTTTGCTGCGAGAAGCGCTTTATAAATGGTCAGATAAGATAAGATAAGAAATCGGATCCATCCATCCATCCTCACTCCTATTAGGCTATTCCCCACTTATTATCCCCATCTCACTCACCCAACGGCCCCCTAACCCGCCGGCCCTCCTTGCCTCCACCTCAATGGGGTACTCGGCATTGCCCGGTAAATTTCGGTTTTGGGCCACCCGAACCTGTATCAACAGCCCGCTCCTAACACCACCCACCCAACTCCACTATACTCCGACTTCCACCGGGTACCAGTTCCTCTGCGGTTTATAACCTCTGCGGTTTATAAGGGACCAATGTCCGTGAAATTTCTTTTTACCGGAAATTCTTTTCTCTCCCTCAATAGTACCCTGTTCCCCACCTGGCCACTTTCGGGGCGAGGTCTGTGTTGGGTGGGGAGAGGGGACCCCGGTAGCACTCTGTCTAGCTGCAATTTTTCAGGTGAATAGCTGTGAAACTATGGCGACAGAATGAAAATAGCAAAAATTAGGGTTTTTGCTCCCACCCTGCTCCCATGGTGGGAGAGATTCGCCAACCCCTCCACTGGGTGGCTCTGATGGCCCTGTATCTATAGGTGCAAAGTTTCAGATCAATAGCTTCGAAACTGTGGGGGTGCAATCTGGACAAACATACATGCATACAATGACATAATATACAATTATTCATGGCCACATTCTCCTTTTGTATATAATAATTATAGATGATTCTGTCATATTGTTCTTTATGAATATGATTAACTGCTAATAATTTTTTGTACTAATACTATTTCTTAAAACTACAATAAATAACATGACATTTCCTCTAGAAAAATTTGACAAAATGATAAGTTTTAGTTGCTGTTTACATTATTGATTTACATGAATTCTTATACTATACCCTGATATTATTTACTACTAGCTGGGGTACCCGGCGTTGCCCGGGAAATTTAGGATTCGATCCGCTCCGGCCACAACTCCACCACACAACACCCCACTACACTCCGACCTCTATACCAGTACGCCACCGGAGAAATTTGGGGGTGACGAAAATCTCCACTCCATCCCGCCCCCACCCCCTCCACCCCAACCCCCTCCCACCCCCACCACCCCCACTCCACCCCACCCCACCTCCCACTCCATCCCTTTCCACCCCACCCCACCCCACCCCTCCATCCCAACCCCACTCCACCCCCGCCCCAACCCCACCCCATCCCCAACCACCACCTCTCGACCCCCTACGCCACCCCACCACCTCCACCCCTCACCTCCATTCCACCCGTCCACCTCCACCCCACTTTGAACACCTCTAAAACGATAAAAGTCACTGCTTTTATACGTGGCAAGCGAATGAAAATTTATAACAAAAATCGCACCCTGGCCCCCATGGTGGTAGAGATTTGCTAACCACTGATCCGGGTGGTTCTGATGGACCTCTATCTAGTAAAAAATTCCAAATCAATAGCTGAAATTTTTTGAAAAACATTTGGGGGGTTTCGCCCCCCACCCTGGCCCCCATGGTGGTAGAGAATCGCCAGCCCCTCGACTTAGTGTATCATGCCGAGACCTACACGGTAGTGAAGGTTTGGAGTGAAAAGCTCAAAAACTGTGAGCGTGCATTCTGGACAAATATACAAACATACAAACAAACATAGCCAAGTCCTTTCTTATAGATATAGATTATGATTGCAATGCTATTATTTATTTTTGTAATTTATGATTATTATGAATACAATTTACTATTAATATTTGTACGAATATTATTTGTGCAAATTTTAACGTTAAATTTTATACAACTTAGTGACTTGTCTTCAATTTTAAACTCTCAAATTTCGAATTTTTTTGTTCCTTTAAACACTTTGTAAAACAACATCATTGCTAGATGGCTTCCCAATTTTGGAATTTTTTCTTCGTTTGTGTACCATGTGTCGCAATTTCTGCTAACTGTGTTCTGGTCAGCAATTCGAACAGGACCGTCTCGAGTAAAAAGGGAAAAGCTGATTTCATTGCAAAAGAGTAGGCTTGTATAATTATACTGCCGTGTCCACTGTCCTGTCTGCAATAATTATTTTCCATCAATTAGAGTAGTAAAACAGCAGTAAAACTGAGCTGCTGAACTTGATACATTGAGAAAAAAATAACTGCAGTACTGTTAATTATATCTATTGAAATCTTAAACCATTCATTTTATCGGCAGTGAAATAAGAAAGTAATACTGATAAGATGACACATTAAAATGCTACCATTACAATGTGAAATTCAAGAAGAATTGTTATTACTGTATTATTTTATTGAACTCTTTGAGAACTGTAATCAGCAATGTAGGCCTAACAGTAGAGCAATGTTTGTTAAGAGAACATCTTAAAATGTTACTGTTACAATGTGGAAACTTAGGTTGAAATTGCTGCTATTTTAAATATATTTACTGACGCCTTAGACCACTCTTGTCGCACTGAAATAGCAGAGCAACTTTGTTAGGATGGCAGCTTAAAATTCTGGCATTTCAATTGCACTGTGAAATTCAACAAATTTCTTATGAGAGGAGCGCATCCCCACCTCGAAGCCTCCCTGTCCGGCTCTATGCGCCGCTGCGATCGTCCGCCGGACTCTCGTTTATTCCCCCACCCGAAAGACAGACCCCATTGATCCTCCCCACGTGAGGAAACTAGATTAAACACTGCATCTATGTCTCTACGTCATTACACACATACATACACGCTCACACACAGGTTAGGAGCACAAGGGGTTGGCACCCATAGCAGCCATTATCTCTCCTGGCGCTACGCTTCAATCGGATAAACAAAGCCAGGCAGCGGGGGACGAACAAAACCTCATCATCAACGGTGTACGGTTCAACTCAACATCACATGATGCGCCCATAATGGGGGCTTTGAAAGTTGTCCAATAACAAACCACTGCCCATGGCTAGGAGTCTATAATAATTGACTCTCTCTTATAACTTCCTTTTAAAAGCTGTACTTTTGAAAACAAAATTGAAAGACAGATCTGAAGAGGAAACAGATCGTCTGATGACTCTGAGGCACTTCATGTGATAGTAACATGCGCGCGTCAATTGTAAGAGGTGCTCAGAGAACGACAGGATGCTATCAAGAGTGACAGCAAAATCACGAACATTAGAAGAAACAGTGAAGTTATTGAGGTCAGGAGTGGGAGGCCAGGCTTAAGGAGCTGTTATTTTGCACCAAACCAGATCAGTTTTGTCCATGGGTGGAGACTTCGAAGGGGGGCAGAGAGAGGGTCTGCCAAGGGTTTTGGTGTGGGTACGGAGGTGCTTATATCCCATCACAATATTTCTGAAATATTTCGTAATTATCTTTATGAATGTTCATTCATAATGAGCAATTTTGTTGAGATGACAGCTTGAAATCCGACCATTATGGTATGGAAATGAACTTTTATTGATAATGGTGGTATTTATTGAAGTCTTAAACCACGTCTCTGAGCACTGAAGTCCTAAGTAATTTTGTCAAGATGACAGCTTAAAAAGCTATGGTTATAGTGTGCAATTCCCAAAACTTGCAAGCATTTGGAGGCGACATTCTGAAGTCTTTAACCATGACTATCGGCATTGAAAAATTAGCAATTTGATTAAGCTGAGAGCTTAAAAGCAACCATTACAGTGTGGAAATTACAGAAATTTAAGCAAATGGGAGGGGATATTTATTGAAGTATAAAGCCATGCCTTTCAGCGTTGCAATGATGAGAACTATTGCTGAGATGACAACCTAAAGGCTAAAACACTACCCTTACAGAGTGCAACTAAAATTTTTTATAAACAATGGGGGTGGATATTCATTGAAGTCTTAGACCACATCTCAGAGCACTGAAATCCTGAATAATTTCAGTAAGAAGTGCAAATCCCAAAATTTGTGTGCAAAAATTTTTGGGAGTCGACACTCTGAAGTCTTAAACTATGATATTATCATCATTGAAAAAATTTGCAATTTGACTAAGTTGACAGCTTAACATGCTGCCATTAGCAGTGGCCTAGCAAGGTGTTTGGGTGGCACCTCTGCAGGGTTTCGGTGGTGGGCCCTTCATTGCCTTCAATGCTCTAACCCCCTCGATTTCAAACAAAAGGCTGCGCAAAGCCGCCTGGCCCTTTTGCTATAGACACCAAGTGCATATATATGGCACTCGAAATTAAATATAAAATAAGCTTATTACAATTTTTTTTATTATATTCTCCCATTTATCTTTATAAAATATTTTTTATTTCTTCAGTCTAACAGAAAATTGAATTAGAGCTTGAGCCAATCACACTTTTGAGAGTGTAGGCCTATACTCCGAACATGTAGGCTAGACTTGATTACGTTCTGAATACTCAGAAAGTAATACTCAGAAAGTAAAAATTGACTCTGACCGTCGGGGGCCCCTGTACAGCCAGAGACCCTTGTGCACTGCACAGGCTGCACGCCCTATATTACTAGGCCACTGGCTATTAGTGTGTGTAAATGACAAGAATTTAAGTAAATAGTATGAGGCATTTATCGAAGTCTTAAACACATTTCTTTCAGAAATGCAATAATGAGAAATGTTTTTGAGATGACAGCCTAAAATGCAACCTTTATGGTGTGCAAATTACAAAGAAATAGACAATTTGAAGTCTTAAACCACGACTCTCAGCACTGAAATGATGGGCAATTTCGCTAAATGACAGTCTAAGATGTTACCATTACATTGTGAACATTAAAAAAATTGTAAACATGGGTGCATGGGGACAGGTTTGAAGTCTTAATTCATGAAGGGTGATTTGGTTATAGGCCTAATGACAGCCTAAAATGCTACCAAAACAGTGTGGAAATTTTTAAAATTCGAAATTTTGGAGGGGTATATATCACCTTCCCCAAATCCCTTTCCCTGCTCGGCGTTTTGCGCCTCGGCGATCGTCCCTAGACCGCTCGTCCGTCACCCCTCAAAGTCAGGACCAAGTCTCCGCCCATGGTTGCGTTTTAGTGGAATCAGGGCAAAGTCAGTTGACCTACATCCATGAGTGGAGATTATGTGACAAGGAGTCGATCAATCCCACAAAAGCAACCGGATCTGCAGGAGGACCATCCACAAAGGTATGGAAACCGTCAGCATAGGCTACAGGTGGCCAGTGGCCAAGTGTTTAGAAAAATAAGAAGGAATGTCAGCAGTATAAAGCAGATACAAGATGGAGCCAAGGACTGAGCCCTGGGGACCCCCAAAGATAAGTCCAGTCTGTATCGTTCTGGAATCACCAAGGACGACCATCTGGGAGCACTCTAAAATTTACGATTTGAACCAGTTTTATTGGCATAATTGAATGCTGACAACCTTATTTTAACATCGGCATCTCTCAGTGACCCACAAGGCATTTGTTTTGAAGAATTGAAGTATTGACATACAATTAATTATTGAGAAAACTCAGTGGTGAGGATTGGATCTTTTTTGTACTGCAAGTAAAATGTACCGCATGTAAAAGTACTGTTCTAATAACAATGCCAAAAGTTTAACAATTGGGTTGATGTCTTGTTTTTCCAAGTCATTTAGAGTTATTTGACGAGAAATGAGAGTCGACTTCTACAAATATTTAATTCCTTTTTTATGGACTTTGTTGCAAATTCACTGAGCGAGTTTTACTGCATTTTGTAAATGCTCATAGAGCCTCATAGCCAAAACCGTATTAACGCCTAGGCACGAGAGGCATACCAATTTTAGCAACATGTTATACGAACTTTGACGTATGTTAAACTTACATTTATATTACACTCCTGACGATGACGATGGCGATGACGATGATGATGATGATGATGATGACGACGACGATGATGATAACAATGACGACATCTATCGTGAAACAGTCACGCCGTTTCAAGGCGCCTAACGATGATTATCATGATGATGATGATGTTGATGATGATGACGACGATGATCTATTGTATTGTATTGTTGCTGCTGCTGTTCATGCTATTGTTGTAGTGGTTGTTATCGTTGTTGTTGTTGTTGCTGTTGGTAGTGGTGGTGGTTGCGGTGGTGGTGGTGATGATGGTGGTGGTGGCAGTGTTGGTGGTGGTAAATGATGATGATGATGCAACGTATGGATTTCATAAAAATTACTTTTTTCGACCCGGCTCTTCCGCACCCCATATTCCATCACGCTCCCACCTCATCCTGCCTTCACCCGATCTCCTTCCGAGTATCCGTTGAACAGTTCTCTGACTCGATACAGCGAACGTGAATAAGTTCGAGCCCACAATTGATTTTCGAGTGGTGCCTTAGAACATCGGTTCTCAACCGGGGTGTGTGTCCGCGGACCACTGGGGTCCGGGGCCATCTGCCCGGGGGTCCGCGAGCAAGTCCTTAAATTTATATGCTTCTGACTTAAAAACATATAAACAAAACATTTTTGTCAATTTTTCAATATTTCTTCATTTCAATGACTACATGAAACTAATAATATGCTGATTTATGACAAAATTTTTCTGTCTTAGGAAATTCTATTCCGATTTTCCTAAGACAGAAGCATATTATACTATTATACTATTCGCACAGTCAAGAATATTAGAGGGATTCATGGTCAGAAACTTTTTGTAACCATGGTATAGTCAGGGCACTATAGTACAAGTAAACGGCACACTGGTACAGGACTGATTCAATTATGCCCTTATTATATTCTTGGCAGGGAAATTTTTTGACAATCTCGTGGCAGGACAACGACCAGGGCACAGAATGTTTACAAAGGCATTTGCCCTGATTTGCCCCACTGTAGTGCCGTCACTGATTACAAACTAAATTTAATGTTATATTTTCGCGGTTGCGTCAGTAGTACAAACCGACTTTCCTAAGACAGTAGGTAGACTTAATTAGTCGAGTGGGTAAACATGCAATTTCATAAATGAGTCAAACAGTAGGCCTATTTGAATTCCGATCGGATGAGATATAATAGTGTTTAAAATTATATAGGCAGTTTAAGCTGATGGCCCTTGCTAGCATTTCTGTCTGATTTTGTGATGAATCTGCCTGGAAATGGAAACTCCAATAAAGGGCCACTACACATGTGCAAAAGTGGTCGGTCTATTATAGGGCCCATATGAAAATCAGAAGTTTTTCAATAATTGACAATTTGTTCCGAGATTCCCCCTCATTTTTTGATATTATAATAAACGACGATGACAAATATTTTTATTGCATGCGTGGGGCCACCTAACGTATAGTGGACCCTGTTCGGCCAAGCATGTTGAACATATCAGCACTCCCCACTCGCAGCCATTGAGGCCGCCCGCAACAGGCAACGAGCAATGGGGCCCTCACAGATTGGATGTCCTCAAACCGACTCCGCCTCAACGCCCAAAAAACCCAATTCATTTGGTTGTGCACTAGGCAACAGGCTAGACATGAGCGTTCTTTCTTCACAGTTCCCATCTATGACTTTTTCTTCGGTTGTGCGTGACCTTGGGGTGTTCCTGAACTCTGAACTCACTCTTGCATCTCATATAGATCTGGTGTGCTGCAGCTGCTACTACCAACCGTACTGCGACAACTCAGGGTCATTGCTCGCTCTCTGACTTCTAAAGCTGCAGCTTCTCTTGTTCATGTATTTGTGCTGAGCCGCCTCGACTACTGCGCCTCCATCTTTGCTGTTCTCCCTCCCGCGGGTTCGGATTGAGAGGTTGGAGACAGTGGCGGTGCAAAGATTTCAGTTTGGGGGGGGCTGAAGCATCGCGGAGGAAATTTCCCATTTTCATCCGCCGAAATTTCTGACTTCATTTTTTAGTCGTCGCCCGAAAATCGTGGAAATATTTAAATGTAATAAATCGGCTCTCCTTCTTAGGGGGGGGGCTTAGCCTCTTATAGGGGAGCTTAGCACCCTAGCCCCCTAGCGCTGCCACTGGTTGGAGATGGCCCACCGAGCTGCAGCGCGACTTATTGGGGGTTCACTAAGTCTGACCGTGTATCCCAATATATGCGCGAGGTCTTGCACTGACTTCCTTTCCCGCAGCGCATCTCATTTAGGATTGCATCTTCGGTGTGGCGATGCTTATCAGGCTGGGCACCCTTTTATCTGTGTGAGCTTTGCCTCCCTCTTTCCACTTGCATAGGCCGCTTCGCACTGCGCTCTTCTGTCCATGGTGACCTATTAGTTCCTTTCACTCGCTCTGCAACAATGCAGAGGCGGTCATTCTCTGTGGTTGGTCCAACAACCTGGAATGGACTTCCCTTGACTATGCGACACCTCCCAAGTTGTTCTCATTTTCACAAACTGTTGATGACTGTTTTTTCGCTTGATCTTGACCAGGAGTGCCTCTGAGAAGATACCTTGAAGAGGCGCTATATAAACTATTATTGATTGATTTATTGATGACTTAATCCGGCCCTGGATGATGATGATTTTGACAATGATGATGATCGTGATGGTGACGATGATGATTATGATGATGATGACACTGATCATATTGGCTATACTCACAATCACCACGATAATGAAGTTGAAGATGATGATGAAAATACGATGATGGTTATGATAAAGAATTCCAAGATGGGAATGATTATGGAGCTCATGATGATGAAGATGACCATGATGATTATTATGATTATGATGATTATAACGATGATGACGACGACGACGACGACGATGATGATGATAATGACGATGATAACAATGACGATTTCAATGGCACCGTAACACAGCCACGCCGTTACAAGGGCGCCTGGCAACAACGACGACGACGACGACTAGAATGATGGTGATGATGATGATGATGATGATAACGATGATGATGATGATGATGATGACCCTGATTATAACACAAATTTTACTTATTACACTATATTTTGACGACGAACTTGAAGATAAATATGATGATGAAGATAAATATGATGATGAAGATAATTATGATGATTGTGATTATGATGACTGTGATTGTGATGATGACGATTGTGAAGATGATGACAGTGATGATGATGATAATTGTGATGATGATAAATGTGATGATGATTATTGTGATGATGATGACGATGGTGATGATGATGCTGATGATTGTGATGATTAAGATTGTGATGAAGATAACTGGCGATGATGATGATTGTGATGTTGAAGATTGGTGGTGATGATGATTGGTGGTTGTGGTGGTAGTGGTGGTGGTGGTGAGGTGATGGTGATGGTGGTCGTGGTGGTGGTGGTGCAGGATGTGGTGGCGCCATAACGATGCCATGCCGTTACAAGAGAGCCTGATGATGATGACGATGAAGACGATGACGACGACGACGACGACGATGATGATGATGATAACAAGGACGATTTCTATTGCGCCATAAAACAGCCATGCCTTTTCAAGGCGCCTAACGATGATAATCATGATGATTTTTACGACGACGACGATTATGACGATAACGGTGATGGTGATGAAAACAAATTGTGATAATGACAATGAGGATGAATATAATGTGAATGAAGATGATGATGATGATGATGATGATGATGATGATGATGACGACGACGATGATCTATTGTATTGTTGCTGCTGCTGCTCATGTTATTGTTGCAATGGTTTCTATTGCTGTCGTTGTTGTTGCTGGTGATGATGATGGCAGCGTTGGTGGTGGTAAATTATTATTATTAGAATGTTGGCAACGATGATGATGATGATGATGATGATGATGATGACGACGATGATGATGATGATGATGATGATGATGATGATGATAACAATTACGAATTTTATGGCGCCGTAAAACAGCCATGCCATTTCAATGCACCTGACGATGACAATGATGATGATGATGACGGTGTTGTTGCTGTTGCTCAGGCTGTTGTTGTAGTTGTTGTTGCTCTTGTTGTTGCTGTTGTTGCTGGTGGTGAATGCAATAATCATGAGAATGATGATGATGATGATGATGATGATGATGATGATGATGATGATGATGATGATGGTGGTGGTGGTGATGATGATGATGATGATGATGATGATGATGATGGTGGTGGTGGTGGTGGTGATGATGATGATGATGATGATGATGATGATGATGATGATGATGATGATGATGATGACGACGATAACGATGATGACGATGATGACGATGATGATGATGATGACAACGACATCCATGCCCAATCCCTTCTCTGTTAGGCGTAACGTGCTTTAGCGATTGTCGCGAGATGGTCGTTGGTTGTCTCACGAAATCTTGGCTTCAAGAGGGGGGTGTAAATTAGGCACTATTATTGGGAGATGACCAGAAGTTCTGTGAGGCATCTGTCAGCGTCCACCCCCCCCACCCCGACCCCACAACAGTGTCTATCTCCCCTGGCTTGGCCGGTCGAACAGTCATGTGTTGATAATCAGTTGGAGGTCGCCTAAACGTCATTAGCGTCATACTGAGTTCGTCCACCCGTGTGAAGATCTGCCCAGCTGTGGGTGTTGTTCTCACCGTCTGTATGCATGTCTATCTGTCCGTATAAATGTCTTTCCGTCTGCCGTCCTGATGTGTGTCTATCTTAGGCTATCTAGACGTCTAGGCTATATGTTTGTATGTCTGCATGGCTGTATGTTAGGAGGAGAATAACTATTAATCAGGGCGGGTCTAGGGGGGGGCCAATCTCGTTATGGCCCCCAATTGAAATTTTAACAGAACTTGACCCCTCTCATTACTCAATGCGTCGTATGAAAGAAGGTTTTGCCTTTTCTCAACTAATTTCAAGTCAGTTTTAAAGATATTAACCTCCTTCATTTTGGTGACGACGACCATGATGATGGACGGACGAACACGCAGACAAGCATACAGACAGACAGACAGGCAGGCAGACAGACAGACTGACAGACGGACAGACAGACAGATAGACAGGCAGGCAGACAGAAGACTGACAGACGACGGACGAACAGGCAGACAAGCATACAGACAGGCAGACACAGCGGCAGACAGGCAAATAGACAGGCAGACAGACAGGCAGACAGATAGACTTACAGACAGATAGACATTGAGGCAGACAGACTGACAGACGGACAGACATATAGACAGACATATAGACAGAAGACTGACAGACGGACGAACAGACACAGAGGCAGACAGACGGACAGACAGACAGACAGACAGACAGACAGACTGACAGACAGACAGATAGACATTCAGGCAGACAGACTGACAGACGGACAGACAGACAGATAGACAGACATATAGACAGAAGACTGACAGACGGACTGACAGACAGATAGACATTCAGGCAGACAGACTGACAGACGGACAGACAGACAAATAGACAAACATATAGACAGAAGACTGACAGACGGACATTTATGCTGGGCCACCCTGTACATATATTATATATACAGACACAGACGCGGACAGACGGACAGACAGACAGACAGGCAGACAGACAGATAGACAGACATGCAG
>OX457043.1:30029196-30203694 GCA_949752735.1 Lumbricus terrestris
TAGGGGGGGGACAGGTGGGAACGGTCCCCTCGTTGAATGTGGTGGGGGAAGTCCATATATCGGTAAGTGTCAGGACATGGACACTTCATGAAAGTATCAGGGCATGGACACTTCATGAATACACTGGCGACGTTACAATGTAAGAATTAAGAAGACATTTTCGAACAAATGACTAAAAAAAGGTCGTCAGAAAGATGGTAAATTTCGTCGGTGACTCAGCCGTTCTCCCCCCCCCCAAATCTCGCGTCCTTCCTTCGGCCACTCACTCGTCCCCTGCAAGTCTCCCCAAGTTTCCGCCCATGGATGATAATGCATGGTGATGGTGACGATGATGATGATGACGATGATGATGATGATGACGACGACGACGACGATGATGATGATGATGTAGACGAATATGATTATGATGATGAGGATGACTATACTGATCACATTGAATATAATGAATATGACGGCGATTATGAAGATGAAGATGATGATGAAGATAAATATGATGATGATTACGAAAAAGAAGTCCATGATGGGGATGAAGATGGCGCTGATGATTATGATGATACTGATTATGATACTGATTATGATACTGATTATATAAATTATACCGATGTTAATGAAGATGATGATGAGAAATATGATGATGATTATGATAAGGATGTTCCCGATGGGATGATGATGGAGCGGATGATGATAATGATGATGACGACGATAACGACGACGAAGGTGACGACGATGATGATAATAATTTTTTATACGATGATGACGATTACGATGACTACATGTGATGATGATGATCATGATGATGATAATGAAGCTGAATGGAGCGTAAATGAAAATGATGATAGCGGTGATGGTTGTTGTTGTTGCTGTGGTGGTGGTGGTGGTAGTGGTGATGGTGGTGGTGGTGGGGGTGGGGGTGGTGGTGCTGGCAGTGGTGACGACAATGATGATGACGATGATGATCGATGATGACGATGATGATGATGATGATGATGATGATGATGATGATGATGATGATGATGATGATGATAGTGGTGGTGGTGATAATGATGATGATGACGATAATTATTACAACGACATCTATACTCAATTATTCTTTAGTCCCGCTTCGTGTGCTTGCGAAAGTTGCCAGACGCTCGTTGGTTCTCCCCAGAAATTTTGGATCCCGAGGAGGGGGGACTAGATTAAACACTGTAGTTAGGAGATACACTACCAGAAGATCTAAGACAAAAAACTTATTGAAAAAGTATTGACAGACCGTTTTAGTAATTATGTGCAGATAAGTCAGGGAGAAACGTGTAGTCTAGTTGCATCTGGAATTGCATTATTAAGCATATCATTGTATACGACTGATTAGGAACCTATAGCTGTAGTCGATTATAATGACACAGATGCGTAAACAACAAAATGCTACAGTAGTAGCAAACGATAGTCTATTTTAGAATAAAATAATATTAGTAAAGTTGCTTATAAACAGGTTACATGCAATGCTGGGTATCATTAAAAGACGTCATCTCTTGCGCGGTGATGCTGCTGGACAACGTAAACGTTGATTTCAACATTGGAATCGTGGAATTTAGTATATTACATCAGAGTAATACATAGTCCTGTGAATGCGAAACTCCATACCCTGCAAGCATCGCCTTTCTCCAAAGTGATTAGCTCACGAGAGCACTGACAGGCATGCAGACAGGAGCAACTTGCTTGGACTGCGGCGGCGGTTTCGTGGTTGAAGGGGTACCCAGAAGTTCTGTAAACTATCTTTCAGCGCACACAGCTGCAGCGCTTCTCTTCTCTGTTTATGGCCAATGTTGCCAAAACGTCATTAGCTGTGATAATGTGCTGACCCACTGTTAGCTAGGAAGTCCGCACAGTCGGTCTGAGCGACCTGTGTATCTGAGCGTCATTAAGTCTGTGCACTGCCTCTTAGTTTGTGCCTTTGTGCACCTGAATGCCTTTCTCTCCGTATCGATGACAGTCCGCTTTTACGTCTAAATATAAGTTTGTGCATCTGTTCACGCGTATGTATGTATGTATGTGCGTTTGGCTGTCTGATTGTCCGTCTATTGGTCTGAAGATCTGTCCATCTGCGGTTGTTTTTCTCACCGGCTGTATGTCTGTCTATCTGTCCATCTAAATGTCTTTCCCTCTGCCCGTCCTTATGTGTGTCTATCTAGACGCCTGAATGTTTGTTCGTCTGTCTGTCTGCATGCCTGTATGTTTGGATTATAGAGAGGAGGAAGAGGAGGAGCAGATAGCCTACCTAGTTGAAGTCACGAAGGGGCTTTCATTGGAATGAGATGACCATTGGGCAGAAATGCTTCAGTGCAAATTACACATTTGTAAAATGGCTTGGCTGTCAGTGCATTGTACATTGTACAATCTCATTGGACTCTATAATAGCTGTTTTCAATTTTGGAAGAGCCTCTGGTAAGTTTTGAAATTATATGTTCTGGTCAACTCCAATGCATACGAATTGACGAGTGTTTCACCACGACCCTTGCACATGACGATGTTGCTGCTGCTGCTGCTGCTGCTGCTGATGATGAGGTGAAAATGATGCTGATGATTATGATGATATCGATGATGATAACGATGATGATGATGATCGTTGGTGGTGACGATGATAACGAAGTTCACGCAGAAGAAGAGGATGACGATAATGATGATGATGATGATGATGATGATGATGATGATGATGATGATGATGATGATGATGATGATGATGATGATAACGACAATGGCATCGACGATGATGATAATGATGATGGTGAAGATTACGTCGATGTTAATGTAGTTGAAGATGCAGATGACGATGATGATGATGATGATGACGACGATGATGATGATGATGATGATGATGATGATGATGCCGATGATGATGATGATGACGACGAAGACGACGACGACGACGATGAGGAGGAGGACGACGACGACGACGATGATGATGATGATGATTATGATGATGTCGGAATATGCTCGCCAGCGATCTGCATTTACCCGGAATTGTCTGCCATTCAAAACCCTTCAGACTGCACGAACGACATTATCATGCACGCATGATGTGACCTAGAACTCGTAAGCCAGTGGCTTATTAAACTGCAGCCTGCGCTGCCGCGCATGCGCACTCTACGGACATTGCTTCTGAAGAGACGAATAATAACTTACGTAAAACTATTTTACATTTCCCTCTGTCGTTCCAGCGAGCTTTTAACCAAAAGTGATTGATCTAGATAGGAAATAAATCAATTAATCGCGAGCGGTGTGTCCCGCACATATGATAATTCCTAGTTTTCCATATTTTGGTGATTTTATGTGGTGAGGATTTTATGGGGCAATAGTAAAAGACACGTAATAACAGGCCTGATTTTGATCATAAAATTCCTAAAGATGGAAAGCCCAATTATGAAACTATCATGAAAACAAACTTACTTTGGTGAACTTTACCAAAAACAAATATTACTTTTTCGTGTTGCGGTAGCATTATAGAGAATTTTGAAGCCAACTCCAAGGAGCTCACGTGAAAGAGCTCCTTAAGTACATGTCGTCTTTAGCTGGTGGGTTTGCCATCAATTGGTTACTTTCGTATAGGATAATAATAATAATAATAATAATAATAATAATATTGGTTGTGAAACCTGGGACGAGGCCTGATTTCTCGGAGATTCATTTTTACTCCTGAAATAATTTTTATAAATCCTGAGGGATCATTGATACCTCGGGTAAAAAAAATAAATAAAAAAAATAAAATAAATAAAAATAATAATAATAATAATAATAATAATAATAAACGAATGAATGTGGAAAGACTTAATTGCGATTATATTAAATTATGCGATTCCATCTGGAATGACCTCCCTTCAAATACATTTGCTACATATGAAAAATCAAGCTTTATTTCATGAATCTCTCGAGTCTTTTTTATTTCTTCTTTGGCTTGGCTCGACTGGGAGCGCTCCTTTGTGGGTTTCTTGATGCATGGGAGCTACATAGGAGGATAAGTCCTTGGAATGAATTAATTAATGCGGTATGTTTCTGTTCCGATATACAATGTGATTGCGACTATGTATCTGCTGCCTGTGAACACACGAGTTTGTCGTGCCCGACATAATTTCCATCATGATCTTGAATCGATCGTTTGTTGGGTTGCTGTGCTAACAACACTGTGTCATATCAAAGATGATCAGCGTCTCCCTCCTCCATTCTCCAGGCTTTGGACTGGCGTTACCACAGCTATAGCTATAGGATATAGTGACGCTGTAAAAAAGTAATTAAGTAATTCGTATCAGCTTGTGAAAAATTAACGCCCACTCTTTTCAACATCAATGCGCCTGATGCGGTCTGAAAGGTCTAGTGAGAGAAAATGTTTTAAACGTTGCTCAAAGATGGTATGGCGATTTACAAAGAGATGGTACTAAACCCAATGCTGGTAGGCCAGGCCGTACTGGTTGTGTGAAACCGTCACCGATGTAAGAAGAAAAAGTGAAGTTGAGGATGAGGAATGTCACTCATAGCTTTTTACACGTAGTGTAAGTTTTTTCGGCCAAATCTAGGTTTCTAGTTTTTTTTTCTAGATCTAGGTTTTTTCGACCGGAGATTTTCTGACATTTTTTGAAACATAGACATTTTTCGGTGAAAATGTACGAAACAGTAGTAAAAAGAAGGAAGATTTAAGGAAAATGTCTGATTTTAAAGCGAATGACTAAAAAAATTTCAACCCCGAAAATTCAATAAATTTTTCGATAAATGTCCGATCTAGCCTTTTTCGGCCGGATCTGACCTTTTTTGAAAAATTAGAGTGGCTTCCTTGTTGAGGACTAGATTGTCTGCGAGCATCGCACTCGATTGTGTTACACATGCACTGTTGCCTGCATCAACGACTTTGAACTTCATCCAGCAGGGTCCTTGGCTAGCCACAACAAGACAATGGAAGTTGTGAACAAGACAATGGAAGTTATGATCAAAACAATGGAAGTTGTGAACAAGACATTGGAAGTTGTGAACAGACAATTGAAGTTGTGCTAAAACTCCACGGTGCACTTTGTCATTCTAAATAACTCAAAAACAAACAAATATTATTATTCTAACCGGCAGTCAAGCGCCTCTAAATCTAGTCAGTACCAATTCTGAATCTTATCGCACTCGGTACGATTTCATTTACACTTGAATCGCGCATCCCGCCAACCGCATGCCTTCGACAGCCTGCTGCCCTAAAGGCTCATGGGTAAATTAATCACGGCGCCTTTCTCGCCGCTCATCCACTATCGGTCATGAATAAAACATCTCCTGAGGTTGGAAGATCAGTATTAGGCGACCAAATTTGCCATCTCACTCCTCCCCAGGCCTCGCCGGGCACCGGCAGCTGCGAAAAGTGACCGTCTGCCCGTCACCTGCTCACTTTCAGCTCCTTCTGTCTGTTTTATGGTCTTCGCTCCATTCGTTCGCTCTTATCCTTGTCCGTTTGCATATTCGTTTGTTCCTTCGTTCGTTTTGTTCATTTTCAATTATTCATCAACTTATCTGCAGCCATTACAGAAGAGAACCTGCAAGAGGTCAAAGAAAGTGCGATCAAACTCTCTCCGACTGCAATGATCACAGATCCAGGGCTGTTTTAAAGGAATTTTTAGAACTGCACCACCACTTCTTTCCTTTCCCATCCTCTATGGTAAATTACTTCCAATCGGAGGACAATGACCTCGTTTGCTAGTTTTAACTGAACAAAAGTGCTTCTACAGCTGCAAAAATACATTTAGAACTGCACATTTTGTGTACAACTGCACGTTAAAAAAGCCCTGACACACAGATCCTCAAAATCTGCTGATGAGTGATGATTATAAGCGGTCGCGAAAGTTTGAAAAGGAGCTCTAATAATAATAATAGAAATGTCCGGAAGACCATAAAAGTCATGAAAATTGTTACCGGTATACGACAAGAAGTTGCAATAAAAGTTCTGATATATACTAAGAAGAGGTGGTAAAATGTTTTCCTTTTAGGCAATGAGTGAGAAGGTAGGTGCCCTGATATTCAGAACAGATTATTAATAGTTCATAGATACCAGCAATAGTAATAGAAGTAGTAACAGTAATAGTATATGATGGCAATAGTTATGATGTTAGTAATAATAACAGTCATAGTGATAGCAGTCGGGACTTTAAAAACTGGCGTCCTGAGCAATAACACAGGTCTACTCAGAATGAGTGTTCAGAGAAACGATCGGTATGTACAATTGTGTATATTAGGTTGTTATAATTAATCCATTAATTAAATGATGTCCCTTTCCCATCGGCTGCTGTTCTGCATGAACGCATTATTGCATCGATGCCGTCCATCACTATCTCCTCTGAATAACGTCAGCTTCTGTGTGTGTGTGTGTGTGTGTGTGTGTGTGTGTGTGTGTGTGTGTGTGTGTGTGTGTGTGTGTGTGTGTGTGTGTGGGTGTGGGTGTGTGGGTGTGTGTGTGTGTGTGTGTGGGTGGGTGGGTGGGTGCAAAATCTGGTGTTCTGTGATATATACAGGGTGCGCCATAAACGACCCCCCTAGGTTTTTTGCCAATATCTTGGCCAAAAGTAAGAATTTCAAAATGAAATTTTACAGTCTTAAAGACAATTCATATTTACACACGATGGTCAGATTTCATCAAAATATTTCAAACACAACAAACGTTACACTACTTTTACTGAGGTCACCCACCGTTTTTTGACGATTACAATAATTGCATTTTTCATTACAGCGTACTGCAGTATTAGATCACATTTCTGAAAGGCATGCATATTTGGATATTTATAGAGCAGTTAGTGAATAAGAACATTGAAATTAGAATATTATTTAAATATTAGTGACAAATAGATAAAAATGGTAATTATTATTAAGCGTGCCGCGAATTTTTTTGTTCTTTCTTAGTGTGCCGCAAGTCAAAAAAGGTTGGGAACCACTGAGTTAGTCCGATAACTGATTTTAAAACTATTCTTCAGAACCTCGTTTCTTCTCATTTTTTCCCAACAGTGAGTTTAAAAATCTCTCTAACATTTAGCGCTGTGTTATCAATTTAATTTTATTGTGAATCTTCGACTCGAGGGCAAGTACTATATAGCCTATGTAAGTTTTAACGTAGGCCTGCAGCTGACTGACATAATTATAGACCTAAGACCTAGACGCACAATGAACATCCTTTCTACGTAGCCTACTGTTTCAAAATCGAATGTGACGAATGGTAGGCCCTGTGGGTAAATTATAGCAGAATTCGGTGCACGCGTGTTCATGAGAGGCAATTTATTATATTACTCACGAGTAATATTCAACGCTTGAACACGTCAGCAGCAGCAGCAGCAGCAGCAGCAGCAGCAGCAGCAGCAGCAGCAGCAGCAGCAGCAGCAGCAGCAGCAACTCTCACCTGCCAGTCTGTGCAGACTCTGCCATTCTCAATCTGGACAATAATTTGGAATGCAGATCACTGCGCGCCTCGGGCGAACCACACCGTAATCGTCATCCGCGCCTAACGGATTAATGGTCATGATAATCCGGGTAATACTGGTTCGGGTAGCAGACTATTCGAGTAACGGACCTCCGGCGAAAGCCCCATCCATAGTAGGGACTTGTCTCAAATTGCATTGCGTCGTACAGTGACGAGCTGAATGCTAATTCTTTCGCATAAAGCAGCGAAACTGCTGCGAGTTTCAAGACTAATTTCCACTACAAAGGAGTTCGGACACGACCGCTGGGTGGGGGGCATTAGACGAACACATATTCGATTCAAGATCGGAATGACATTAAGGATTCGGATGAATAACCATTTTGCAGAAAGACTTTGGCGTTATTAATGACCCTGCTGCAATAAAACCAAACGAAAATGTTGAACCCAGCTTTTATGAATGCAGTTCTGAAGCTGAAATCTTACTCGACGGATATTGCAGTAATTTTCCTTCTTTGATCACGTGGGCTAGTTCTCGATCACCACTCTTTTCCTTTCCATAAATTTGTTCAATGCCGTGCACATTTAAAATATGTAGGTCCTAAGCAGACTTTAAGCACCAATAAAACAGGGTTCTGCAACTGTAGTTGAGCACCAATTACTTTCATTGAGAACTTACCACCACAACAACCACCGCCACAAGCACCACAATCATTAACATTATTAGGCCTATCATCATTAACATTATTATCATCATTAACATTATTATCATCATTAACATTATTATCATCATTAACATTACTATCATCGTTAACATTATTAACATCATTGACATTATTAGCATCATTTACATTATTAGCATCATTGACATTATTAACATTATTAACATAATTAACATTATTAACGTCATTGACATTATTATGGCTGTTGTTGTTGTTGTTGTTGCTGCTGCTGCTGCTGCTTTAGGCCTAAATGTTGTGGCGTCCATTGAAACGGGCGAGCAGTGGTGAAGGATCTCACCCGATCAAATTCAATGAAAAATGAGCGGAGTCGAAGCCATATAGACCTATACAGCGCTATATAAAATCCGAGTAGCCTACATTTACTAGTCGATTAATAATCGTAATCGTAATCTCGAGACTTATACAGCCCCCACAAAAGCGAAGTCACGGGAACCAGCTTATTCACAGGCGCTCAATCAAAACAAAATTAAATCGATAGGCAGCGGATCAAGTCCGGAGAGTCAGGCAGGCAGGACGGCTAAGGTGGGTGATGTTTAGAGTTGAAATGGCGAGGGATGTGAGAAGAAGATGAAGAACAGCCTAATAGCCTATAACCGACTGTACCTCTAGGCTATAGCGCGAACATCTCTTTGCGTATGTTTAGTTGGCGCCTCATACATGTAGGTTATGTGGCAGTATGTGCATACTGCGTACATGTATACATTTGTATGATTACATCGCATGGTCGTTTATTTACACAGTAATTCGAATCGTAGGCTAAAGTAGACCTACATGTAGGCCTAGGTGAAGCCTTTTTAAACAGCACGTGTCTAGCAATAACGAAGACATGAATGTGGAAGCAGGAAAAACATATAATATGTAAGGCACAGACACAGGAATATCTAATGCTTTAGTTTGTGTGGTCATAATAATTATAGTAATACTTACATAGAGACGCTTTAGTAGGAATTGTTTAGGAATTGTGACACAGTTGGGCGCATTGGCAGGGTATTCCAGACTATCGTCATCTAGCGACTATCATTTTATGATTCCGACATATAACTTAGGCCTAGATCTATACAGTTTTAAAATCTTTAGCTTTAAATAATATTCTAATAAATGCCTGCATTCATTGAGAACTAATTGGGAAATAATCTTTTTTAAGATATGTACTGGTATGGTATTGCTAAACCCATAGGTTTCACACCAGTGCCACCACACGACAAAGTTTGCTTGTTTGTCGGATTTAAGATCATAGATATTTGCACATAATAATCTCAATCAATCAATCAGTCAATCATTCAATCAATCAATCAATCAATCCATCAGTCAATCAATCATTTTATTAATAAATCAATCAATAAATCAATCCATTAATCAACGAGTAAATAAGTGAGTGAACAAGCGAGCCAACGATCGAATGAATGAGCGAGCGAGGGAATAAATGAGTGAGCCAGTGAGTGAGTAAGAGAGTGAGTGAGTGAGTAAGAGAGTGAGTGAGAGAGTGAATGAGTGAGCGAAAGCGTGAGTGAGTGAGCGAGTGAGCGAGTGAGCGAGTAACCGAGTGAGCGAAAGACCGATAATCTGTGCAGAAGTCTATAACGCAGGCCTACACCTCTCTCTCTCTCCCACTAGCTTTTTGTCTCTTTCACACTGACGCTTTGGTGACTGAATTTACTGATTGACTGACTGTTTGACCGTTTGACCGCTTGTTTGATTGATTAGTTTGTCCATTCATTCATGAAGCTCATGCTAAACTTTCATGCTACTGTTTCAACGATCAGTGCGACAACGCGTCTTGAAAGTGAATAAGTGATCTTGAATGTTATTCTTTCGCGAATGACAGACAGTGAGTCATGACCTGCTTCTCTCGTTTGTATTCTCATGGACTAATTGCATGCAAACGTTTAGAGTGTTGGAAGATTGTAAAACAAAAATTTGTGTCATATAGCTCTGTTGGATTAATAGATATGGGTTGAAATTGTTGAAGCTTCACTGACAGAAACCTATTATTACAACATGTCAAATTACATCAATGATCGATTAGAGATACATCAATAATTATGTCTGTCATCGATCGATGCATCAATTAAGACCCAATATAATCATGGTCATCATGATCATCATCATGATTATCATGATAATCATCATCATGAACATCATCATTATCATCTATCATAATCATCATCATCATCGTCGTCGTCGTCGTCGTCGACGTTGCCATCGTCATCGTCACCGTTATCGTCGTCATCGTCACCGTCGCAATCGTCGGGGTTTTTTGGGGTGGGCGGGAATTCGAGACTGATGACCAAAAAAGGGTCATCAGACTTTTCGGCGACCCAGACGAACTTTTTTCCTGTTTCCTGGACCAAGACCTTAAATATTGGCCCCCCATCGAAAATTCCTGTATCCGCCCTTTGTACGTGCAATAAATCCTTCCGTCTTCACTGCTTTCAGCTCGATTGATCGCGCCATCTTCTATGTCTGCATCGCATCTGGAATTCGATCCATCCATCGTCAAACTCACATCTTTCTTCTTCCACGCATTCCGTAAGAATACAAACTTATTTGGTGGGGCGCGGTGATGTAGGTTTAGTGGTGGGTTCGTTGCCTTGGAGTCCATGGGCGCCCGCACAGAGGGGCAACAAGGGGCACTTGCCTTCTGGAAAATTGACACCAATTTTTCTAACTACTATACTTTTGGGATTCTAGCAAATTTCTTCGCATTAGGGAATTAATAATGATACTATGTGCATATAAATGCACCAAGTGAAACAAAGAAATCTAAAAAATATGCTTTTAATTTGAAAAGAATTCATGTCCCTGCTCATCTGATCGTCCATCTTCCAATCCGAAATGACATACACCTTAACAGCTCCTCTGCCCGTCTGGCAACCGGACTCTTATCTCCTTCCATGGGCGGAGTTTATCAGGGGCTAGGGGGAGCTAATCCCACCCCCCCCCCCAAGAAGGCCCAAGGCCATTTTCTACCGTGTAATGCCATGGTATCTTTTCTCGGACTAGCCCCCTTTTTGGCCAGAAAATTAGTATTTTTCGGCGAGATTTCAGACCGAGGACTAAAATATATATATATATATATATATATATATATATATATATATATATATATACGCTCAGTCCAATTTGGGATACGAGAAACACAGAAAGAAGGAGATCAGCCATGGATGTCAGCTCCGAAAATCTCTTACGGCTTTCAATCTCAAGAAAATGTGATGTAAAGTAGAAACTTTCAAGAGTTTCGTGAAATTGTTCGTCTACTTACGGTGCTGACATCAGAACTCTTATAGCGCAACTAGACCTACATTGAGTTCTTGTTAAGCTATCTAAGACCATCGGCCTGAGTTGAATAGGCATAGGTTAAAGTCATGGGCGGAGTTTATCAAGGCTAGGGGGCTAAGCCCCCCCCCCCGCCCCAAGAAGACCCAGAGTAATTTTTACCGTGTAAATGGTATCGTTTTTCGCAGGGCTGTTTTTAAGGAATATTTAGAACTGCACATCCTCTTCTCTCCTTTCTCATCCTCCATGGTAAATTACTCCCAATCTGAGGAAAATGACCTATTTTTACTAGTTTTAACTGCACGGAACGTGACGGAAGTGCTTCTACAACTGCACGAATCCATTTAGAGCTGCACATTTTGTGTAGAGCTGCACGTTAAAAAAGCCCTGGTTTTTCGGGCTTAGACCCACGTGGAACTTGCGAATAACTAAACAAATAAAGGTCATCAACTTTTTTAGGCCGGGAAATTATTTATTGACGCCGCTCGTTTTCCGGACCCAGTCTCAGACCCAACAAATTTAGCCCCTCCAGAAACGGGAATCAAACTCATCCATGGTTAAATGCATCATTTCTTAACAGATAAGTACCGGTAACCCAGACCAAATTCAATCGGAAGAGATTCTAATCAAAGTTGAACCAACGTTTACGAATCGTGTTTTCAGTCCGAGAATGAATTATAGTGCTCATAGTAGGCCTAGGCCACGTTGCAATTAAATTTCCTGTGTTGCAATATGATAGAATACGCTATTTATAAGATAGGTCTATTAGTAGAATAGCGACATAAAAGTTTTCTCGTAATTACTACACCCGCTGCGATTGCCGCTTTTACATCAAAAGTCGCCTGATGTCAAAATACAAGAATATGACGTCATCGCAAAATGACGTAATAATCATTTGTTCGTTCGATTCATTTCAGACGATTACTACACAGAAGTAGACGCAGAAGACGACGAAATAATAGGCTAATAATTATTATGATGTCGATAAAGATGACAAAAACGACAAATTAAACGCGACGAAAGACGATGAAGATGAGGAAGAAGATGACGAACAACAGTTGCTGAACTGAGCGGCAGACAATCAACGAAGTGAAAAAGAAATTATTCGAATATCGTACGACAGAAATCTCATCGCCGTCATTTCAAATAATCGACAAGTAAGTTTAAAAAGGTGTTACCATAGCAACAAAATTACTGTAGAGAGACGAGTTGATGACAAACGGAAACGAGACATAAGCAGAAAGTCGATAGGCTTACATAGGCTATAGAAGGACGACAGCCAGATGCAGACATAGACCTATAGTTAGCCGGACTCTTTTTCACTGTCTAAGTGTCTGTCAGCAAGATTGTGAAATTTCATAGAAGCTTCATTTGACATCGTAAATATTTCAAACCATAAACTGTAGGTCTATGGCCTACGTAGGTCTACGTCATTTTTAGGTTGCCTAAAGAAGAATGAAGTGCATTATGAATTTATGACGTATTTTACTTTTAAAAGATTTAATAGATTCCGCAGAATTATATAGAACTACTTTGTGACAATTCAGGCGTTGCTTATTTCAATTTTACCTAATTTAGAAACCATTCTGAAGCAAGACGAAAAATACCCGAAGAAGAATGAATGCTGGTTCCGAAGTTGTTTGAAGTGGAAGAACGAAGACGCAAATGTAAGTGATTAAAAATTTACGATTGATTTATTGGTTGATTGGTCTCAAAATTGAGGCATCAAGAGGCTTAGCCTACAACTATTTTTGGATTGTGTTGGATCAGTTAGCTGCAAACAAGGCACTCCAGCAGGATACTGAATAGTAATTCATTGTGGCTTAATTACAATATCAGGGACCAATAATTATATACAGTATCTTTGGACAGTATCTAATGACACTCACCCTAAGCCTTACCGACACTCCCGACGCCTAACCTGACCCTAGCCGACCCTCAGGACACCTTACCTGACTCTAACCGACACTCTCGACGCCTGGCCTGACCTTAACCGATCCTCACGACGCCTAACCTGACCCTAACCAACTCTCACGGTGCCTAACCTGACGCTAACCCACCATTACGACGCCTACCCTGACCCTAGCCGACATTTGGGTCCCCGACACTGCAATTGAATGTTACTAAATATAGGTCAATCTATCATAACTTGTATTAATTATCTTCGTGGATTTCTGTGTTGCTACAGGAACCGTCACATTGCTGCATGAGGGACATGAGGGGAATGGCATGACGGGGATGGCATGAGAGAATGGCATGAGGGAATGGTATGAGGGGGAATGCGATGAGTGACGGTTGTGTGGCTCGGTCTATGTTGTTGTTGTTGTTGTTGTTGTTGTTGTTGTTGTTGTTGTTGTTGTTGTTGTTGTGTGTTTGTAGTTTATTTGTATTAGTACCTGCCGGGCCTCTGGCGTGGTGTAAAACCCCGTAAGCTCCTCGCAAAGGCAGGAGGGCCCCTGGCGCGGATTAGGCTAATATCCCGCAAGCCCACTATTATTAATTTTAAATTTATTATTTTATTTATGTGTTGTGCGTTGTTGAGCCGAGGGGTGAGAAGGGGGATGAAGGGTGGATTGATTGGAAGGAAGTGGTGGACGATGGAAGAGCCAGATCGCAGTGGGTCAACGAAACAGCGTCAATCAAGAGAAAGACAACCTCAACTCGATCAATCGTCAACTAGGCGGAAAAACTCTTTCTTATACGAGACTTAAACAGCTAGAGATAGATTTGTTGCAAATAGAATCGATTAAAAGTGTGAAAGTTGGGATCATCCTTCACTCAGTGGACTTTATAATAAATTGATCGTTATTTTTCAATTAATTGTCTGGGTCGTCGCTGTCGTGTGACGGTCTTTCTGGGTGTTCTAGACTTTATCCATCGTATAACTATAGTACTATATAATTTATAACAAAGTTGGTAGGCAAGTATATATATATATATATATATAATTATATATATATATAATTATATATATATATATATAATTATAAGAAGGAACCGAAGTTCTAAACATCTTCCAGAATCTCTAGACCTGCTGCATGCTAATCCTGATCTTTGACTTCAATTCAATAGCCTATTGAGAATTTCAATACGAGCAGTTATACTTCATTGACTGAAACCGAACTGCGAAAGAGCTAAAATATTGCTAGGCCTATAGGACCTCTAAAAACCCAATGACGATGACGATAAGCTACCAGAGTCTCCATAGTTAGGCCTACAGCTATTATAGGTCTACCTCATGTTTGGTGTCTCTTTGTCCTATATTGGATCCATATAGAACTCACTTAGTGAGTCCAGTCCAGTCCAATGCCCATTACGCTGCTGACTGGATAGGTGTCATAAATGTTGCTGCAGGGTATTCCGGTTCAACCTCTGTTTTGCGTAGGCCTAATCGTTTCGTAGATCTTGTTGGAATGTTGGACAATCAATATTCAAACGCAGCGTTTTCTTCTAGGTCTTGGGCTACTATCACAGTCGATTCATAAGACCCTGGGCGACAGTGGTGGCGTGGCGTTAGAGGGGTAAGAGGGCTAAGCGCCCTATAAAAGGCTTTGCCCCAACGGCCATCCGGGTTTTTTACATGCAAAACTGAAATATTTACACGATTTCCGGCCGGATGACTAAACAAAATAAAGTCATCAGAAATTTTGGAGGATGAAAATGGAAAATTTCCTCCAGGAGGCTCCGAGACTTCGGCCCCCAAAACTGAAATCCTGGCGCCGCCACTGCTGGGCGATTATATTATTTAATAGTGTGCTTAATGTCAACTGATCTTCAAAGCCATGGCAGGTGCTTGACACGTTGTAGACCTAGAGGAAATTTCTAATATCTCACCCGATAACTTCTTTAGCGCCGCTCTTCTAGTGATGAGGCCATGGGCGGAGTTTATCAGGGGTTAGGGGGCTAAACCCCTCCCCCCCAAGAACCAAGAAGACCCAGATTAAGTTTTGTACCGTGTAAACGGTATATTTTCTCGGTCTTAGCCCCTCAAAGAAGGCGCAGACACAAAAGTTAGCCCCTCCAAGAACGTAAACCAAACTCCGCCAATGTCTCCTTCTGACTATCCTTTGAACAGATCTCTGACTCGATGTAGCGATTGTGAATAATCTGGTAAACCTGGGACTGACTTTCGAGTGGTGCCTAATATAGGTTTAGAAATTGCGTTTAAAATATAGAAGTAAACCTAACTAGAGGGAGCAAGGCCGTAGCCAGGATTTGATTTCGGGGGGTATTTCACTCGTCAATTTTCCTTCCCCAAAAAACTGATGACTTTTTTTAGTCATTCGGAATATTTCGGGGGGGGGGTATTTTCATGATTTTATTTCATGGTTTTCACATCATGTGCTCGTAAATGCAATATATTATTTTTCACATTTTCCATTTCGGGGGCTGTTCAAACACCCAAAACACCCCCCTAGCTACGGCCTTGAGAGGAAGCACTTGGCCACTTGCCCCTTGAAAACTGACATCTGTTTCTAATACATTTGTTCATTCGTTCTATGGATTTATTGCACCTCTTCAGAAAACAACTTTGAAGCTAAAACTTATTTATTTTTTAACAAACGTTTTGCACTAACAGAGAAATAATAATAAAAAACTAATAAGAAACTACTCATATTAAAAATTGCACGAAAGTGAAACTGAGAAATTTACATTAATTAAGAAATCTCTATGAAGCGTACATATGCATTATGCATGTTCTTAATTTCCTGCTTTGCATTTTTCAACCTCTTGCTACAAAAGATTTAGACATGCATGGTCGTCGTGTTTTGCCTCCTCCTGAAAAAATTTCTGCGGGCGCACGTGTTGGAGCCGGAGGTTTCCAGGTTCGAATACACCTCAAAGGTACATTGTATCTTAATCAAATCCTTCACAAATAATTGCTCGTACGCTTCAGCGTGAAATTCTGATTCAGTGTCTGCGCTGTTGTCGTTAGTGCCTCTGCGTAGACAACACGTATGAAAGGCACTATATAGTAAATGCGAGAAATAAATAAACTAAAATAAATCAAATAAATTTCATCTTCATAATGCAATAATATAACCTTTCGTTCGTTCTTTGTCTCTCACCATCGCTCATTCCGTTATAAGTATCTTTTCCTTTGCGAAGCATTCGCCTCCCTCCTTCAACATCGTGTGCTTCTTACGTCTGTCCTCTATCTGCATCACTATATGTGTTCCCATGTCTGCATGTCTGTCTGTTTTACTCTCTCTCTCTTTCTCCTTGTCTGTCTGTCTCTCTTTCTGTCTCTCTGTCTCTATGTTTCTCTTTCCCTGTCTCTGTCACTACCTCTGTCTCGGTCTGTCTATCTCTCTCACTGTCTCCCTCACTGGCTTTCTTTTGTTTCCGTCTCTCTCTCTCTCTCTCTCTCTCTCTCTCTCTCTCTCTCTCTCTCTCTCTCTCTCTCTCTCTCTCTCTGTGTGTCTCTCTCTCTGTCTCTGTGTCTCTCTCTGTCTCTGTGTCTCAGTCTCTGTCTGTATGTCTCTCTCCGTCTCTCTGTTTCTCTTTCTCTATCACTGTCTCTGTCTCTGTTTCCGTCCGTCTATCTCTCTCACTGTCTCTCTCACTGCCTCTCTTTTTCTCTGTCCCTCTCTCTTTTTCTCTGTCTCTCTTTGTCTCTGTCTCTATGTCTTTCTGTCTCTGTCTCTGTGTCTCTGTCTCCGTCTCTGCCTGTCTGTCTCTCTCTCCCCAGTCTTTCACAGGTATCTCCTTATACAACCCTGGTCTATATAGATCTACCTCAATCATCTGCTGCTGCTTGCATCCATGGCTTCAGTCGATGAATCCGCGTTGGCGACGTACGTTGCTTAGGAACTACGAATTATGGCGCGCAATCGTTAATCCTGGCAGCAATTGCACCTGCAGTGTATATATATATATATTATATATATATATATATACTGCATGTAGTGTATATATAATATATATATAATTATATATATAGGCCTACATATATACCGAGTGAATTAATCGAATCGCCATGCTGCCTATTTATATATATCATATGACAGGCCTATCTTTATATTACACTGTGCTCAGAAAAACCAATTTATAAAACAATGACTTATATGCATTGAGAAATATTTGGCTAATTTCTTGGAATTAATAGATGTCGTTCTTGTCTACATGTATAGTCGGTCATCAGAACCACGAGATGACCTAAACATAGATTTTTACTAATCATTGCCGTAATTTTAGACGAAAGAAAAAGTGTTTGAAGTGAGTCCTTGTGATGCTTGCAGCAGCGTGAATAAACGCGAAAAAATTTCGACATAGGTATAAAAGACATATAGAGGACAACAAAGGCCGATACAGAGTCAAGCAGGTATCGGATCACTTTTGTTATCATGACCGTAACCATAGCGAAATGATGAAATTTCAAAGTTCTATTTGAAACATGCACATGTGGAAACTCAGAAACGCTGCTTATTGTTTGATCGCTATTTCCGATTTCTGTATATTTGACGGACAAATTAGGATCAAGACAAGAACAATAGCCTACTTGTGCGACAGACTACAGTATGCAGTCGATGTTAGAGGAAACTTTGCCTCAGTGTCTTTCAGGCAGAAACGCAACCCAAGAGCATAGCTACCTTCTTTTCAATTTTGAAAGAGAGAACTCCACATACATGTAGCCCTTTTTATCGGAACACGGTGTATGCATGTATATACAGGCACGCGCGTGCATGGTTCGTAAGCATGTAGGTGACCTAGTGTTGAGTAACTATATCGGGTGTGTGGGTCGAAATATACCTGCTGCAAACATGCAGGCATGCTTAACGATCGTGTGCTTGCACTCGCCCGAACTATGCATGAGGTGCTTACACGTGTAGGCCTATAGTGCTGATGCGAAGCGAAGCCTTGGATTAACGATGCGACCATAGCTGGTGAAATCGTTGTTCTTGTGGTCAAGCTACTTAGGTCAAGAAGAACTGATTTATCAGCGAATCAGGCTTTTGATTAATTCATCTCGTTTTGTAATGCGCTGAAGTCGTCGTCGGATAGGAAGCAGAACGACAAGTTTGGTTAGATCACAATAATTAATGTCTCTATTCAAACCTCATTAGTTCGTCTCGTGTGCAAAGATGGTGACGCAGTTATGATATGTAAATGATTATTGTATGAAATAGTGTGTTTATGCATACACGCTCATACATGCATAGCTACATACATACATACATACATACATACATACATACATACATACATACATGTACACACGTACGTACGTACGTACACACATACATGTACATACATGCACAGACCTACATGCATGCATTCATCGGCCTACATAGGCCTAATACAAGCATAGCATATACACACAAGGACAAGCACTGTTTGATCAATAATTTTAATTTGGTACTCTCAGTGTTTTCTAATAATGATAGCCTATAGATAAACCTATATAATATAAAAATATTAACATAGACGACTGATTTTTAATCAGACATGTAATTTTTCCGCTTTTAAAATGATTGAAGAAGAGGATGAGGTTTAGCCCTTTGAAGTCTGTTCATTATTGCCTTGAGTTCTATATTCAGTTCCGGAGCCTTATTTCTGGATAGAGCGTGGATGTTGCATGCATGATCTAAACTGGAGGTTGTTGATGTGAACTAATTCGTCTTCGGGTAGCTTGAAAGCATGCAGATGTCTAATTGTCAACTCGACTTGATGTGAACACATGCTATAGACTGCTTTCAGTGTCGGATAAGCTAGCCGTCCAAGTTGTCCATCAGCCTTTCAGGTTCTCTGCCCCACTACCCTCGGTTGGAACACGCATATAGGCCTGGTTATAGGCCTAGACTCAAAATTCTAATAATGTGTGGTAAGATGGGCAGGTGAGAGCTGCAACTCAGCAATATAGGCCTACTATATTCACTTACATTTTTATCAGAGGATATAATATTATATATAATTATACATTTAATTATATGATAACTGTTACTGTTCACAATAAAAAAAATCGTTCAAACATCGTGGCATGTGCCTTAAGGATAGGCCTACATACATTGGCCTACATCAAGAAATTGATGTTTCTTTGATTGTTTTTATATCTTGGGAGCACATCTTACCCCGTTGTCCATCTTACCCCTATCCACCCTTTATGCATGCTGGACCCCTACATACACAGGGGTTAAAGTGATTTTGGTGAGCAGTGGGAACGCTGACGAAGAGTTTCTTTGGAACACATGTGTTTACAGGGTTCCATTATGATGAGCAGTGGGAGCGCAGGCTAAGAATTTCGAGAGCAGTGGGAACGGCGTTCCCACCCACTTCAAACCCTGTACATACATAGCTATATAGTTAGAATACGTGTGTTCGTGCTTGCGTGTGCGTGTGACAGCAAAACGTGGAGAATTAACTAAGGTAGCCTAGCTAGACCACGTAACAAACGAAGCATGCCATCGTCAGAAACTCAGAATTCAACCTATACCGGCGACTGAGCTGCAGAAGGTATAAGCCTATGCTGGAATTCAGATTCTGCTTCGGAAGTCCTGGTTGCAGTTGGTGTTTAGATGTCTCTGATTATTCTAGCACCAGTTGAAATCAGTGTTTTCGACAGATAACCAGCGAAAGAGATTTCAAGCCCAATTCTAGTCACACGACTCAATTGAATTGGTGGTGCAACAGGACTTAGGCCTATACGTTTTCGCTAACCCAGCCATCGTTTGACGGTGTCGCGGAGTAAATTATAGGCTAATTATAGGCTATTTTACCCCTCTAATGCTGTTCGGGGTTGGGCGGGGGTGAATTAATACCGGGGAGATAAACAATTCTATCACCACCACTGCCACCAGCGTATAATTATTGAAAAATGCGTATAATCGATATAATTATGCTGCAATCAAAATTTAAAGTGATTCTAATATTGTTTGAAGTGATCAAAGCAATTTATGTTCAGCGCAAGAAAACTCAGATTCACTTTACATTCCCATTTGAACTTTTTCCCCAAGTTCCCCACAAATAGCCATGAACACCAGGACGCTGCCACAATAGAAAACAGATATCAGGAAACTGGAATCCAGCAATGTTGTCTGACAATTGTTGGACACTGCAGTGAGATGAGCAGACAAAGAATATAAATGAAAATCAGTATAAAAGCAGCATCTTATATACATGGTACATGTACAACTGAGCAGGGTAAAACTATGAAAACCGCTAATTTCATGTTTCTCAACATTTATAAGTGATACAGAACCCAATATTATAAGGAAGAACTGTTCTAAACATTTTTTGGCCAATGAACTTAAATTATAGCATATTGAAAATGCATAGGCCTACAATATACAGCATTTTAGTTAAAATCTTGCATTTCGGTTTCTCAAAAACCTTACGTGATACAAAAATTCTGAGAACACCACCGTGTTCAGCACGTCAGATTCTATAGAAAACAGTCAAAGTTTTTCAGAAGCAAAAAAGTTAAAATTTGTAGTCCAGTATAATTTATGCTGTGGTATTCAGCCGATTCAAGCCCAGAGTAGGCTATAAATTATGGTCCCAGTATCCTTTCATTCGCGCAATCAAATCATCCAAGAGACAGTCATCTAACTTGCTCTCCCTCCTAAAGCTTGAGTCAATTTTGCTGGTGTCACGTGACAGCATTCATTCATTCGCGCAATTATATCATTCAATAGACAATCGTCTAGCTTGCTGTCTCTTCCTTAAAGTCTGAACCAACTTTTGCCGGCTTAAGACACAGAGGTTCCACCTGTGCAGTTGTGATAGTAATAATGAACCACGTAGGCCTACTGCCTTGGAGCCATAACGATTTGTGAGAGGGGGTTGCTTCCGTTACCTCCCCAAGTTTAAAGTGGAAAGGGAATTCTTTCCCTTCCCTCCTTAGGATTACGGACACGACTGTAGACAGCAAACACACTATAGAGGCCTCTATCAGCATTTCAGCATTGGCGTAATTGCAATGTTAATCATGAATCTATATAAATAAAAATGTAAAAAGTTACCGTTTGTTACATCGGTTCTCGGAGAGTTCTGAACCGATTGCCTTGAAAATTTTCGCAAACCGTTCCATTCGAACATCAGCGGGTTTTTTTTATGCCTTTTGGGAAAAAGCGCAATCTTTACGACCCCCAAAAAACTTTTAATTCCAATCCGATTTCAACTTTCACACAGTCCGCCATTTTATTTATTTCTTCACAGCGTAGTGCTCTTCATCACTCGCATTTAGTTTCGTATTATTAGTTTCGTATCTATTTCTTTCTTTTTAAAATTTTCGCAAACCGTTCCATTCGATATCAAGCAATGAAATATTAGTTCCGTGTCTATTTATTTCCTTTTCACACAAAAATACGAGCGGGTTCAAACCAAAAAACACAATTTCTAATTCCGAATTCAATTTTTCACCAGAGTGCGGCCGTTTTCACCAACAATTTTTATTCGTATCTAGCGCCATCTTCTGCACGTTCCATTCCAAGGCGCGCGTACACAATTCAAATCCCTTTCAAATAAACGGTTTCTTCTTTCAAAGCGTCTTCACCGATTGCTTTCAGAGTGGGCTTCATTCGAATAGCGTGATCCTTCTTCACCGATTACTTTCAAACCTCACATACGAGCGGGTTTGTATAAGTCTTATGCTTTTTGGCAAAAAACGCAATGCGCTAAATCTTAACTCACACAACCTTGCATTCGTTGCGCGCGTTTTTATAGCGCCATTTCTCACACCTAAACCAGCATTAAGTCGCAGATTACACATCGGAGATATTTAAATTTTAATTCATTCAAGCGGACGGGATGGAGGGAGGGACGGTGGGAGGGACGGAGGGAGGGGGGCGGATGGAGGGAGGTAGGGGAAGGGAGGTAGGGAGGGATGTGACGGTCTTTTCAGCCACAGCAACGCGTGGCTGGGTACAGCTAGTAGTCTATATAATTATTTTAGACAGCCAAAAGCTTCCATGTTAAAAATATTTATTTGCCAGACAAAAAAGTGGCAGTGACTATCACCACCACTTTTAAAAGTGGTGGTGATTGTACACCACCGTCACAATGGAACCTATGGGTGGCACGCTGTATGCCCAACAGTCTGGCGGATTTAAACAGAATGCATTAATTATCGTTTGGCAAAAGGCGGATTTAAACAGAATGCATTATCGTTTGGCAAAATATTCAATGGCCTATGATTGCCTACAGTATTTGAGGGCATGTAATGTAATGGTCCCCCACCAGATGGCACTAATCGTATCGCCTGGCAGTTCTCAATAACATTTGGACGCATTATCTGGAATCCGGAACCAATAGACATTGCAAAAGGCACTGTGCTGTGCAACACACTACCTCTGCCTAAAATGTTTGACATGTTAGAGCTGAGTTGTTTATCTGCATATGATGATGCTGTTGCTGCTAGTCCATCTACAGAAATGATGCAGCTCCCAATAACATCAGTGGATATTTTTACTTTCCTCCCTTGCGCAGATAACGGGAATGATGACTTTGCTTGTTCACGAGCATCAAAGAACTCTGATTGGCTGTCTGCTTTGTCAGTCCAGGTTGCACGGCACCAGTTGAACTGAAGCAGTTTGCACTGGTCGTCGTACTGAGCTGCCACTGTGGCTGTAAAACAAAGGCTAGTGAACCATTCGACGCAGATGAAGACAGTAAGACAGGCTGACCACCGTATCTTCCCAATTGCTGACTGGCATTGTTCGTCATAATCACAGGAATTCTAGAGTTAAACGTTTGTAGCAGAGACTTGTAGCCAGCATCTGACATATTTAATGGTGTATTTGAGTTACTGGGTTCAACCAATTCAGATGGCATTACAGATACGCTTGAATTAGTTGCCTTTTCCACAGATTGTCGGCCATATTTCAACATAGTTGACGGAGCAAGTAATCCACTTTTCTGTGGCTGACTGTTCGTAACATATGAATGCATAACTGGACGATGATCAGTTCTTAATTGTGCCTGACTAGTGATACTTTGGTTGGCATGTGTGGTCGCATCAAACGTTGGCAAATGGAGCGAGCGTATGTTTTCAAGTTCTGTCCTTAATTTTGAAGTCTTTCTCTTGTCACATATGTTGCTCCTTTGTGCTGAGCTTAGCCTGGCTGGATTGATGGTAATTTGGTCATTTTGACGTGCATTACTTTGATTTTTTTGTGACACAGCGCCTTTATCATTTTGAAAGTCTCTAACAGCGTCCAATGCAACAGAATTTGGTAGAACCGACTCTTTATGGCTCAAAGAAACAGATAACAAGCTCTCATCATTTACGTCAGGATCGATGACAATGGTATCTGCAGAAAATGAGCATGGATGAACCTCGTAAATATTACCAGGATCTACATTTATCACATCACCAGATCCTTTCGAACTCAGCTCCACTTCAGAATGCAAAGGAATCTTGAAGGTGCGTTTCACTCCATTCATCCAGAATTCAACCTGCTGGAAGTCACTCGACTCAGAAGTTGCTTTAAGGTTTCTTCCAGCTGTGCTGTCTTGGACCGATTTACGCACGATTGTTCTTGCCGTCATGCCGTGTTCAACTGAAACTGAAAAAAAACACAATAACCTCACCTGTCAGTTAACTTATGATTTTATGGATCTTCCTAATATAGGTAACAAAGCATTATGAGTCTCACGAAATTTATTTACTTCTTAGGGAGCCATATAAAGAACCATTCTTCAGAGAAGTCAAACAACTGTGAAGCGACATCCAAAAGAAGAGTCCAGTCCCGGCAACAGTTTAAAAATGGCTGTGAATAATACTTGGTCCAAATTCTTAAATAGTGAAAGCCTGAGTGGAGACTCAAACCCTTATTCCACTCCAAACCCATGCTCCAAAACCAACATTGGTCACACACAAACCTCATGTGGGCATTGTCACGATCCTAGCCCGATCTATTGGTTCAGACTTTGGCCGTGACGTTACACAGTGCAGAGGACGTCCGTTTTAGATGATTTATTATTAAACAAAACAATAGTAGAGGTTAATCAGAATTATATACACTTGGAGGCTCCTCCGGCAATGTTAAAAGATAGTTCAGACGCCCTAAAATATCTACGTTGAACTTCAGTTGCTTCTTGCTGTTCGATATTAAGTCCAATGCGTCTGCCGGGCCTCTCCCCGTTAATGGCCTACATCGTCTTATATATGACGCCGGCTGCCTTTGATGGCCCTGGGCAGCCGGCGCTAACGGTTCATCGCCCCGTCGGGTGGCGGCCTCAAAGCGTCCGTGTCCAATTCGACCACATCTGGTCGTCGGCTCTTCGCCGCCACTTCAAAAGGCGTCCCGTGGGGGTCGTGTGTGTCCCTCACGGAGGTGTTGATGGGCTCTCGACCGTTGTCGGCGAACCCAGCGACCTCCTCGCCTCCCGGTGCTGTGCCTGCCGACGGTGGGCTCCGCGACCCCCTCGCATCTAGATGCTGTGACCGTGACATTACTCCCTCCTCAAAGACGGAGTCATGGGTTGTCGATCCATTGACGACGTCATCTTCAGCACCACTCGTCCGGTCGACAGCATCGCAGAACATGAAACACAATGCCAACAATGTGTAAACAATATGTACATTTAGACAGGGTAGGCTCCCCGCCGCGGCTGGTCTCCTTCTAACCCCTCCGTCAAATCCGGGCCCAGACATTGGCTGCAAAATCCGGGCCAAGCATTGCATTAAGTTATTGCAAATGGACATCAACCAAAAAGTCATGCATTGATATTCGTAAGTACATGAATCACCGACAAAAGCCATAACCCATGGAGATTCCTCTTTGATCGGGAGCTGCCAATCGCCGCTCTTAGTATTGAAACAGCTGATGAAGGCTGGAATAGAAGATGTCGTGTATACTGGCACCAAGGCATCACATATGCCCCTTCCATCCGCTAATTGAAGGGGGTTTGTCCCGGGCCCCCCAGATAAACCGTCTTCAACGATGAACGATGCCCAATTGAATCTACATGTAGGGTTCAATGTCATTGTGCTGTCCAGAGTCCGTCTCAATTCTCTACCGTCTTGTGTCTCAGTCAAGCACAACAGAGGTGGGTTTTGCTCGCCGGCATCGTCGCCGTGACATGGTAAGCTAATTCCTATGTCCAAGTTATCCTCACTATCTCGATTTAATTTCAAACAGGATTTTAGCGCACTACCTTCGCGCTGTCCTACTGAAGTATCTACATCTGCCACACGATCATTACACAACGGTTGCTCTGTGTTCATGAACGTTGGCTTATCATCATCACCGTTCTCATCATCATGATCATGATCATCCTCATCATCCTCACGTCGCTCAACTGCCTTCGTTTCGTCTGCCTTGGCATTAGCACTCATGATGATATCTTCGTCAGTAGGGGTCGCTTGTATACTATTGAGATCGTTACCTTGTCCCTCCTCTCTCTCGTCGATGGTCTGGGGTGCTAAGGTGGGAGATGCGTTAATCGCCTGCCCCTCCCCTATCTCCGCGTCTGCTTCGTTCACACTAGGTGGCAGTACCTTAGAATGCGAGGCTTCTCTGATTACCGCTGTGACGCTCGGTGTCAATATAACAGCCTCATTTAGGTCCTTTACCACTGCAAACCAGACGCGTACCCTCGGGTTTATGACTGAAGGTGTCTTATTACAGACGGGCTTCACATCAAGTCGGATAACATTGACCAACTCCGCGTGCCCGTTCATTCCGGCTAGACGCATTTGCTTGTCGACGGGGAGGTTCAGGTGGTCAATTAAGGACTCCCGGACACAACAAACCTCAGAACCACCATCAATTAAGGCGTTCTGAACAGATAGGTGTTCGATATCCACATGCACGTAAGACCTTACATGAAATTCTTCTGTTTCAATTAAAGCCATGTAAGCATCTGATGTTTCCTCCCTGCTGCTTAGCTCCTCCCACGCCTTATCTGCGTCGACATCTGGCGATAAGCCGCTTGATGCAGCCGCCCTCTGGCGGTCGGGTCGAGACGTATCGCTCCGCTTGGGGGGTTGGAGTGCGCATGCATTCACCCGCGCCAGCTTTGGCTCCTCCCCTTGGGGTTTATTACCCTCGCATTGAATTGCTCTGTGCCCGGGCAAAAGACATTTATAGCAGAGCCCCTTCCGCCGCGCATCTTCCTTCGCCCGTAGGCCTTCTGCTCTCCCCTCGCTCCTGCCTTCTGGGGTTACTGCCCTTGAGTGAGTGCTAAGACCTGACTGGTTCCCTGATCGACTGGCGCCTGACGCCGTCGGTCCAGACGACCGCAGTGGATCCCCGCTGATCGTGTGCGACGCTGTATACAGATCGACAGAGCTGGCAAGATCGTTGTGTCTTAGCCAACCGTCTGTCTCCTGTGTGAGAATGAAATCTAGGCATCCCTTAGAAATCTGCTCCTTTAATCGGTCTGCGCAAAGCAGGCTTACAAGCTCGTCAAATTCATTATCGATTTCTCGACTCCGCAAGTAATACATTAAAGTGTTATGTAACCTTGACATATAAATGGTGTATGTTTCGTCTTGAGATTTACGTAATGTGAGAAACTTGTCCCTTAGGTGTATAGGGCTGATCTTAAATTCCCTGAGCAGGAATTTTTTCAATCCCTCGTAATCATTTAACTGTGTGTGTTCTAAGCGCGTTGCAACAGCTTTTGCTCGCTCACTTAAGTTAGCTAAGAGAAGTTTCGCCTTCACATCGTCATCAACTTCGTAGATCTTAAATAAATTGTCCATGTGATCAAAGAATGCCGGGATTTCTGCTGGATCCTGTGGAAATCTCCACAAAACACTCTTCATTAGCTCCCCGAAATGTTTCGTTCGGCTAGCTAGCGAATGTTTAAATCTCCGATCTTCTTCTCTGAGCAACTGTTCTCTTTCCTCTCTGGCTCTCCTTTCTGTCCGTTCTGTCTCTCGAATGGCTGCCTCTCTTTCTCTAATCCGTCTTTCATCCTCTCTTGCTTTTCTTTCCTCATCCTCTCGTCTTCTCTGTCGCTCCCTCTCTTCCTCTCTTGCCCTTCTCTCTTCATCTCTGGCCCTTCTCTCCTCATCCTCTCGTCTTCTCTGGCGTTCCCGCTCTTCCTCCCTTGCCTTTCTCTCTTCCTCATACTTCCGAACTTCAAATTCAAACTTGAGTCGTTCGATGTCCTGACCTCCTCTCCATTGCAAGGACTCTAGTTCTGGTGAAGTTACCCCACCTTCCTCATAATCCTTACATTGCCTCTCGGTCACCTTGGTCGCCCATTCTTCCATTAATTGATGGCGGTCCATCGCAAAGACGATCTCGTCCTCCATGTCGTCCTTGAGTAGGTACGCTCTTAACCTCTCATCGGACATCTTCTTAATCTGCGCTTGCCTATCGGGTGTGAGACTATCCATGATAGAAGAGGATAGAGATAGAAAGCACGTAGGTACGTCAGTAAGTAGATGCAACGCACAATGCACAAAATCCAACAAACCAATCGCTCAATGATGCAATGCGCGAAAGTCAAAAAAAGTCAGTCGCTGAATGATGCAATGCACCAAAGTCAAAAAGGTCAGTCGCTGAATGATGCAATGCACAAAAGCCACAAAAGTCAGTCACTGAACGATGCAATGCATAAAAGCCACAAAAGTCAGTCACTGAACGATGCAATGCATAGAAGCCACAAAAGTCAGTCACTGAACGATGCAATGCATAGAAGCCACAAATTAAAGTCAGTCACTGAACGATGCAATGCATAGAAGCCACAAAAGTCAGTCACTGAATGATGCAATGCACAAGAGCCAACAACCCAGTAACTAAATGGGGCGCCAAGCAATGCACAAAAACGAGTCAATCAATCACTCTACCGTATCAAAGCAATGCATCAATTCAAATCAATATTCAGATGATATTAGAAGAAGTGGTTTTCGCTGCAGCCAACTCTCGGCCCGTGATTGCCACTCCTCTCATGCACAGATAAAACCAGCCAACAACGTAAGAGTCCTACCCTTTTGTCTGCCGTCGGCTTGACTTCCGTCTCATGGATTCCAGTTGATCCTCCCGATCCTCGGTTGATCGTCCGCTGTCCGTCCGTCCTCGTTGGCTGACTGCAACTAGGCCGTCAGATCTTCCGCGTCCTCGCTGGCTGTCCGCAGCTTGTCCTTCCGATCCTCGGTTGACCGTCCGGTGTTCGTCCGTCCTCGTTGGCTGACTGCAACTTGGGCGTTCGATCCTCAGCGTCCTCGCTGGCTGTCCGCTGCTTGTCCTCCCGATTCGATCCTCGGTTGACCGTCCGCTGTTCGTCCGTCCTCGTTGGCTGACTGCAACTTGGGCGTTCGATCCTCAGCGTCCTCGCTGGCTGTCCGCTGCTTGTCCTCCCGATTCGATCCTCGGTTGACCGTCCGCTGTTCGTCCGTCCTCGTTGGCTGACTGCAACTTGGGCGTTCGATCCTCAGCGTCCTCGCTGGCTGTCCGCTGCTTGTCCTCCCGATTCGATCCTCGGTTGACCGTCCGCTGTTCGTCCGTCCTCGTTGGCTGACTGCAACTTGGGCGTTCGATCCTCAGCGTCCTCGCTGGCTGTCCGCTGCTTGTCCTCCCGATTCGATCCTCGGTTGACCGTCCGCTGTTCGTCCGTCCTCGTTTGCTGACTGCAACTAGGCCGTCCAATCCTCAGCGTCCTCGCTGGCTGTCCGCAGCTTGTTATCCCAATCCTCTGCGTTGCTTTCTCCGTCCTCGCACTGTCCACGTAAGGCTGCTGGTCGCTGACTGTACCGGCAACTCTTAGTTCAATCCCGCTTCTGACACCAGTGATGTCACGATCCTAGCCCGATCTATTGGTTCAGACTTTGGCCGTGACGTTACACAGTGCAGAGGACGTCCGTTTTAGATGATTTATTATTAAACAAAACAATAGTAGAGGTTAATCAGAATTATATACACTTGGAGGCTCCTCCGGCAATGTTAAAAGATAGTTCAGACGCCCTAAAATATCTACGTTGAACTTCAGTTGCTTCTTGCTGTTCGATATTAAGTCCAATGCGTCTGCCGGGCCTCTCCCCGTTAATGGCCTACATCGTCTTATATATGACGCCGGCTGCCTTTGATGGCCCTGGGCAGCCGGCGCTAACGGTTCATCGCCCCGTCGGGTGGCGGCCTCAAAGCGTCCGTGTCCAATTCGACCACATCTGGTCGTCGGCTCTTCGCCGCCACTTCAAAAGGCGTCCCGTGGGGGTCGTGTGTGTCCCTCACGGAGGTGTTGATGGGCTCTCGACCGTTGTCGGCGAACCCAGCGACCTCCTCGCCTCCCGGTGCTGTGCCTGCCGACGGTGGGCTCCGCGACCCCCTCGCATCTAGATGCTGTGACCGTGACAGGCATGCTGGCCATTTGGACTTATTAACTAACACCTGGCATGCCACAAATATAGATACCTAAATCTTGGACCAGCTTCGTGAAATTGGCTTTTACGATCTGTGTCGCGTTGCCCAAGCATAAATCCGCCCCGTTTTATCTCGCTCACCATCCCACGCCCCAACCCCACTTCATCGACAACTCTCACCCTACCCGCACCAACACCACCTTTCCCACCAGCTGAGACTCCCACTCAGCCCAACACCACCTGTTCCACCCAGCACGCACCCCTTTCTTGTCGCCTACCCCACTGCTCCCTCCATTGCTCCCTCCTCCCACATTCCTTACCCTCCACTCTCGTTCTGTTTCACCATTAGCCCATTCATACTATCAGTGTTTTTATTAAAGTGCAATCGCTTAATTTGCGTGTGGTCAGTCATCTGCAAATATTGTAAATGCCTCCTCATAAGTGAGCATGAGGAAGGTGTGTAACATTTTTGGATTGTGAACCATTACTGCAGCATTTTCCGGGGGGGGGAGTGGGCTCACCTTCATACTTTTTGGCAGAGCTGCGACGACGTATCTCGTCCACTTTGGCAATCAGTGGATCAGGATAATTTTGTTGGTCTAAATGAGGATCACAGTTAAATTCCGCATGCACCAATTCAGAACACCCAACTGATCGACTGGCAGCTCTGGCTGCACGAATTCGGTTGACTTTGAGACGTCTTTCCCGCTGTTCCTCGTTTTCCCTAGCCCTAGACGCAGCTGCTGCAACTCGCATTTTTTCTAGCAGACACAATCGCTCTTCAGCAGCCTCAGATGCCCGTTTCGCACGCATCAATTCGGAACGCCGAACTGATTCTCTGGCAGCCCTGGCTCTGGCTGAATGGATTCGTTTGGCTTTGAGTCGTCTTTCCCGCTGCTCCTCATTTTCCCTAGCCCTAGACGCAGCTGCTGCAACTCGCTTTTTTTCGAGCCGACACTCTCGCTCTTCAGCGGTCTCAGATGCTCGCTGAAGTTTCGATTTCTTAGACTTTGGTGTGATTTGGGCAATATATTTCCTTTTAGGCATTTTGAAACGTCAAAGAAACATCTACAAATAAATAAATTAACAGTAAACACACTCGTAAAATTTAGTTACAATTATTATGTTTTATTCTGTCATAAATATATGCATCATCCATGCGTTGAACATAAATACACATTTCCCCTTAAGTTTTCCAGAAAAACTTGCAAATTTTATTCTTCAATTGAAATAAAAACTGCTTGTGAAGGAAATTTTGGAACATTTGAATTTTTTAGCAGGTATTTGCACATATTAAATGCCTCCTTTCTGCACTGAACAGTTGACATTGCAAGAGGCGCTTTATAAATGTTCAGATACAATATGATATTAATAATTATTATTGTCATTCTCTTCTCTACCGCTCGGATCACCCATTCAACTATGATTTAGTGAATACGCTTGAATTGCGTGTTTACATGTTTCTGGCCTTTAGCCAGATGTGACGTCAACAAATGACGTTAAAAAAATGGCAACACGAAAATTAATGTACAAAGGTGATATGCCATGCCTCCTTATAGACAAGCATAGAGAAGGGGTAAGATTCTGAGATCACAACCCTCACTCCCGTTTTTCTGGGCTGCTAAAAAGTATTCGTTGAAATTTAGGAGCAATCAGTCTAGTAAATTAGAAGTTCTGGGGAACAAACATGCTTTTTCTTCTTTATGTAATTATATAGATATATAATGCAGTATGAGTTTCACGGAATTTATTTATTTCTTAAGGAGCCAGACAAGTCAAACAACTGTGAAGTGACATCCAAAAGATGTGTCAAGTACCGGGCACATTGCAAAAATGGTTGTGAATAATACTTGCTCAAAATCCTTAAATAGTGAACACCTGATGAAGGTTCAAACCATTATTCCACTCCAAACCCACGCTCCGAATCCAACATTGGTCACACACAAACCTCCAAATCTCATGTGGGCATGCTGGTCATCTGGACATAATGACCCACATCCAACATGCCACAAATACAGATACCTAAATCTGGAACCAGCTTCATGAAATATTTTTACGCTGACACTGAAAAAACAAAAGCCTGATTTCTTGAAAATGGTTTTAAGGAAAGCGACGGAACTCCTGAAAGTTTGTAGAGTTAAATTAAATGCATGACATGACGGTCTTGTTGTGTTGTTGATATCACAGTTTAGGGTCTAAAAATCATGGCTTGTGTCACACTTAAAAAATTAATCTCAGGGATCCGGCCAAATTTAGTTAAGAGTAATCGGGTTTCGAGGTGCACCCCAAAAGCAGCTTGCTACTGACCACACGGTAGAAGAGTACATTGGCTCGGTTGCAGATAAGCAGTGAGTAAACAAATATGGCCACCCAGATTGAGGGCAGAACACAGCACTCTAACCTACAGCCTAATATTTCTGCAAAAGTATGTAAGGGCCCATGAAATAATGCATGTGGCTAAAATATCTTTTTTAATAGAAACATTTGAAAATGTAAGGATATAGTTTCCGGGCTATGCTGCACAGACAGTTTCTAATAATGACCTTAACCCTGACCCTAACCAACTCTCATGATGCTTGACCCTGACTCTAACTGACTCTTACGATGCTGGATCCTGCCCCTGACACTACCAGTACACTTATACACTATATTGTTCAGTGGCAGTATTTGAAAAAACCATGCTTACAGACACAAAATCACTCACTTACTTTACGGAAATATAGGCTGTATATCACTCTATTCTGTCCAACCTGGGGTGCGGCCCGAATGCCTGGAACCCGAATCCACCAAACAAATTTTGGCCGTATCCCCGAAATCGATTTTTACAAAACCAAATTATTTTTTGACACTAAATTGCATTATCAACAACACTTAGCAGGTCCATTGTGCCATATATCCAATTTCTGAATAATTTTCTGTGTTCTGCCACTTTTTATTATAAAACTTCTCGGGGAAATCGAGCGTCTGTATATTTTCTGGGATTCGGGTTTCAGATTTACCCACCTGGGGTGGTCATATTTGTTTATTCACTGCATAACGATGGCCAATTCGATGTACGGTACTCGTCTACCAGTGACTCTACCATCAAGAGCAATAGGTCTAGGTAATTTATTTGTAGTTATAGCCACCAAATTGCTGGCGTCAGAAACTGCTGATGATAAATTCAATTGCGATGGAGATTCAGTGGATCTCACATTCATCCGTGTACCTCTGTGTGAGAATAGACCAATCCTTGAAGCACACAACAGCCACAGCCTTGCACCTATGTCACTTCTCCATCGTATACCGTTGTTGTTCAAATCACTCCTGGACTCCACTCCATCCCGAAAAGCCTGCACCATCCAATCCTGTCCAGAGCACTCCTGAGTCCGGAAACTGTGAGATGCATCCGGAGGTCATCCATGTATCACTTGAATGGCGCACCCTGAGACCGCGATAAATTCGCTAGCTGAGCATAGAAAACTTGTATCAATTGGTATTCAAGTATACATGTTCGGATCATTACAGTTGTGCAGAGATCAACATAGCCTCTATTCCGGTGATCTTACGCCTTCCCAAAAGAGATGTGTTTGAGATCATGTCTTTCCACTTAATACCAGCAATTTTTGCAAACAGCGAAATAACAATTCACCATATTAAACGTACACAGCACACTCGTATATCCCCCTACATGCATCTCATGAATTCAAACAATCATTGACTTCTTAGACTTGAATGATAATGCGACCGATGTATTAGTAAACACGAGCAATCAATCAATCAATCAAGCAATCATATAAATTTGTATAGCGCCCCTTCTACTCAGAGGCGCTCAAAAGGCTGCTGCACTGAAATTACAGAAATTTGTCTGAAATAGTTATTATTTTGAATTAAAATACAAAAACAACTATATACCACATATAGTATATACCTACTACCAGAGCAATGGCTGACACGAATAGCGAACACCATAGATACATCCAGTGTTGCCACTGAGGTTTCTGAAATAAACCCAGATTTTCTTCGGAAAAAACCCCAGAAAAACCCAGACTATTTATATAAGCTATTTCAGACCCCTTCGTTCAAAATAAGTTTGTTTTTCGCTTGTTCGCATGAGGATTAACAAAATGTCCGTCAAAAGAGTCGAATAAAATGTAATTACAACTTTAAAAGTATCAATTTTTGAAGTTGTCAGAGACTCGGTATCCATACTGACACAGTGACAAGCTTAATCGCTATGTTCGTGTGCGCATAATAAGTTTACAAAGTTTTAAAGTTGTCCGAGGTTTCCAGCCAAATTTTCTTAAAAACCAACAATCAAACATTTTAAACACCTAGAACATTAATATTCTGCAACAACTAGCCTAGGCTATTATACCACTAGCTAGAGAATTGACCTGACCTACAGTGTATATATATATACGCATGTTGTAGATGTCAAAACGGCTTAACAAGAAGAGAGGAATGACCTGACCTATTTTGAAGTGTCAAAATGGTTTATTTCTGTGCAGAACTATTCTTCAGGTTATAAATTATTTGTGAATTGACAACATGAGATCTTGATTTTGGAGTTTAAAATTAAAATTAGTAAAAAAATTATGTATCACAACCATTTTACATTGAATTTCACAGAATATTCATTTGTTGTAAGTAGGCCTACAAAATGTCAACTCACCAAAATAAACCCAGATCTTGCCCAAAAAACCCAGAAACCCAGACGAAGGCCAAAAAACCCAGATCTAGTGGAAAAACCCAGCTGTGGCATCACTGGATACATCCAACGGATACAGATGCGGGACAAATTTTGTAAACAACACGCGTATCATTGACTGATCTGTAGATGTTTAAATTGCCACTGCATGCAAATAAAATTGCAGGACTACTCGGGATACCTAAACGGGGCAGAACCTAATATCTATAACTGGTTAATAAACTTCCTGCAGGGACGGAAGCACATTACCAAATTCTGTGGCCTGTCCTCTGGTGAGACCATGGTTTAACAAAGACCTTGTAGTCTAGATTGGGTCGGTCGGAATTTGACATTAATGCATCAGACCTCCAAGTTATTTATCATGAGAACATACTTGTGAAGTAGGCCTATGCGGATGACACGTAATTAATAGTTCCATCAGAGATGCGTTCAGCCATCAGTGAAGAATTGAAGCATGTATCCACATGGGCTGAGCGAAACGACCTTAGATCGACTAAATACTACCAATTAAGTCCAGGGAAATGATCATAGCTCGACGAGGAGCAGCTGCTTTTCCTCAAATACTTGATGGAATGGAACGCGTTGACGCCGTTGACACAATGCGGATTCTAGGTGTCACCTTGCAGCACGACCTCAGTGTATATATGACTCCATGTCAACGAGGTCCTGGTATCTTTGCAAGTTCTCTTTACGCCCTGAGGTTACTACGAGCAAATGGTCTACCTGGTTCAACCCCGAAATGCTCTATTTTCAAAATTTCGAAATTGATTCTGGGTGTTTTCTGAGTATTTTAATGCGTCCATAGCCAATTAGGATTAGGCCTAACCTAATTGGCAAACCATCAGAAATGGAACCCCACAACATTTTTGACTGCGCTCCTCGCCCGGATATCCCTTGACGGATTGACAGAAATAGCTATTTACGCCGGATATAAATCGCTCTGTCCCTGGCCGTTTGCATAACCACAGCATAAATATTGATATTTGTATTTATAAATAATTGATATACCAAGAATATCTTTGGATATACTGTCAAAGAAGCTGACTTTAGACCCATTTCTATCACTTCCATCCTCTCTCGCATCTTGGAAAAAATTGTCGTACGTAAGTACTTTTATCCCTTTATCGCAGAACCCTGCACCAACCGGATCTTTGCAGACCAATTTGCTTTCCGCCCTTCAGGATCCACATCTGCCGCGTTGATATCCATTACTCATGAACTCCAAACCATATGCTCGTATCTGAGCCCTATGTAAGACTCCTGTCCCTTGATTTTAGCAAGGCTTTCGACACTATTAGACACAAGCACCTTGCCGATCAATTAGCATCACAGCCCATCCCGGATTTTTTTTTATACAATTGGGTGCTTGCTCTCTTGCACGAACGTCAGCACTGTACCAAATTTGGTGGTGAAATCTCTCGATCCGCACTGTACCATCAATGCTAGTATTGTGCAAGGCTCTGGCCTTGGACCTACTGATTTTGTTATAGCCATTTCCAGTCTCAAACCTAAATTCAGTGGAAACCGTCTCCTTAAATATGCTGATGATAGCTACTTACTGATCCCAGCTTCTTGCATTGACACCACTCTTTCTGAACTTGACCATATATCTCAGTGGGCATCCATTAGCAATCTAAAACTAAATCAAGCTAAGACCAGTGAAATGATCATTAGGCGACCTCGGTCTAAAGCTATTGCTCTCCCTCCCGCCATCTCGGGCATCCAAAGGGTCCAGCAGATGGTTATTTTGGGTGTCACCATCTCTGATCGGATTGGCTTTGAGGCTCACATTAGCAAAATATGCTGTAAAGCCCGGCAATCCATGTTTGCTCTGCGTGTTTTAGTCGCCCACGGCCTTCATGGTCAACGTCTGTTTGACGTTGTTAGAGCTACTACCATTGCTAGATTACTTTATGCCTCCCCTGTTTGGTGGGGTTTTGCCAACGCAATGGAGCGTAAACGTCTCAACGGTCTTTTAAGAAAATTGACCCGTTCAAGCTTTCTTCCAACCGATTTTCCTAGTTTTGACACTCTCTGTTCTAGGGCTGACTCTGCTCTTTTCCGCTCTATCCTCTTAAATCCTTGTCACATTCTTCACGACCTCCTCCCTCCCATCAAGGTCACTCCATACAATACTCGACCAAGGTCACATAATCTAACCCTTCCTAGAGTTGATTCTTTTGCCAGAAACAGTTTTATTATGCGAATGTTATATAACTTTGCATAAATGTTTTCTATTATTTATTTCCTCTGTAAACTACTGTGCGTTTGCTGGTGGTGTAATAAAGAATATTCTTACTTACTTACTTACTGTGGCATAACAGTTTATGAAAATGTGCAGCAGTGTGCTGAAATGCGTCATTCTTGTAGCGCTGTAACTTGAGAGTGTAAGCCTATGTACGATATGTATTCTGTGCTGTACGTTCGTTGCTATGAGAAACAATGATGGCGGAAACGAGTGCTCACACCGATACGGTCTTTTCAACGGAATTAAATTCTCGTGTGGATGATTTTCTTTCAGCGGAGGATTTTCGTTTTAGCAATGCAGATGATGAATATGACATTATGTACGATGGATCCGTCAGGCCGAAGAGTGGCGACAACGAAAACGGCTACTACCAACCAGGCCGAAACTTCGATGAAAGGCCAGAGGCACGTTTAGAGTTCACAGAAATAATTTTGAAGTTGCAAAAGTTGTTTCTTAATGACACGATTTAGATTTAAAATTGCAGGTGTTAGATTAACACTTGAGTTTTGTATTTTCCATCACCCGCCCCTCCCCTCTACTTTAATAGGTCTTGGATGTATCAAGCAAGAGCAAGAGGATGTGAGTTATGACGTCGATGACGATGTCCGTTGTGTTGATGGAATTCATTCATTAAGCGAATTTTGTATACCGTCTCTTCGAGGGTCTACTCAGAGGCGCTCCCATCCTCGGTGCAGCCAAATATAACTGTCCTAGGATAGTTATGGAATGCCTGAGAAGGACTTTTAGAAAGGGAGCGGGGCATCAAGGGTTGAGGGGCCTTCCACTGAGAAGGCACGGCTCTGCATAATGGAAGTAAGTTGTGTAATTATCCCTATCATCAAATATTTTTAACTGCCTTTAAGAGCTTCCAATTCTAGGTGGAACATTTGAAGTTGAATGGAGGGTACCAGTGTTGCTCTGGCTAACAAATAATTCTCAACAGTTTCTGTTACAGCCAAGTGATATTCTGGATGCGATGACAGTCGTGTCTGGCCTTTCAAACTTAGGCTGGACTGCAGATGGTACTAAACAAGCGTTTCTTCATCTTATGCTTTCTGTAAGTATTCTGAAATGGACCTATGCCAACAAAATGTTTTAAATGTTAGAAGTTGTTGTTCTCGTTGGCTTCTTAAAGTGAGACGATTCTGTTAGAAGGTTTGGCAAAAACTTTGATATCAGTTTGAGTGACTGCAGTGCAAAGTGCAAAAAAACAGGGCAATTTGTTGGACTTCTGACTACGGCTGGTCAACAATTGCTAAAAGTGGATTATTCCCAATGTTTAATAAGTTTTTTTATACATTTACTTATTGCTGTAATAGAGTGATGGCTTATTGGACAACAGTGCTTCAGCTGTTAGCTGTTGTAACTGTGGGTGATTGTGTTGCAAAAGGTTTGCTTGGCAGTTTTGCTGGCTCAGCCTGGTCGTGCGCAATTATGAATGGCCATTAATCTTCATAGAATCTTGGATTGTTTCATGCTGCACATTGCAGCACTGAATGTTGCCACAACGTTGATGATTGCTTTTCACTATGCACCATTTGCCAAACTAATCCAGTTATTACACTCTGCACTTTTTCAAATTTTGCTTCAAGTCGTTGCCTTGTGGTTTGATATTGAACCTTTGTGTCACCAAAAGCCATTGACGATCTCAAATCAATGTTTATGTTGAATAGACTTTTATTGTTATTAATTTTATGGCAATGTAATTAATGCACTGCAATAGAAATATCGCATCAAAAGTACATTTAGACCACTGATATCCGATATTTCAGACAGATTCGTGATGTGCAGTATGTGCTTGTAAGCCATAAAGTTATTGCTTTTGACACATGCCTGCACAAGAGTTTTAAACTTTTGAAATGCACCTTGACTACTGGAGTGCTGGTGGAGCAGTTGCTGTGTTTAAAACCTATGTCCTAGTTGTCTTTTGCCTGTGTTTATATAAGTATATATATTTATTTAGTACCATGTGTGAATTTAAAAGGCACTGAAATCATGGCTATAAACATCTCTGAAGATGTCCACCTTAAAGCACTCCTGATTGGTGAGAACTGTGAAAGGTACTTTACACATAAATAGATACAATACTATGCAATACAGCCTTTAAGTACCTTACCTTAGACCTTAGTCCTTCCCGTGCAGATCTGCCTATCGGGCAATGCAATTTATCCACTCCACTCTGTTCCACGCTGAGTTGAATGAATTTCCTGCATTGTTTCTGTTGCACAAGTTGTTTTACCTGGGTGGGTTGCAAGCCCACCGCAGAACCCACCTTCTTTATCCTGACCTTGGACAGGCATAGGCTGCCCCAAGAGGTGCCCTGTGGCAGAGTTATGCAATACAAAACAGTCCTAAATTTAAGAAAATGCTTCTTGGTCAATAACTGAAACATATGATCAGGTTTCCACCAGAAAACGGTTCAACAACATGACCAGTGGAATAGAAATAGATGAGAAAGCATGCCTACCGTGAGTTGTGGGACAGAGCAATGCCATGAGCTGCAGAACACAGAGATCATCAGCCAGACTCACCCAAGACTGTTACCAGCTGCTCAATGCCTTTCGCTTTTGCCATCAATGGTCTGGCAGCGTCTCTGAGTAGACATCTTGAGGCGGCACTATTTTGATTTGCGAAAATTAATAAATGAATGATGACTTGAAAATTCAGTTGTTCTGTTGTTCTGTTTGTTTCAGGGTTGTGGATTGCGTGACATCGGTATTTTGGAAGCATTTGTTCATCTGAAGAAGATCAACATTTCACGTAATGAAATTGAAGGTACTTTGAAAAAAATATTCTGTGGCACTTGCCACGTATAATTAATGTCTGAATCTAATTATATATCAGAGGTGAAACATACAACGTTGAATTCTAATCAGTTAGCTACAGGATTTTTCCAATTCTTATTGTAATCAAATCTTATTCTAATCAATTCTTATTTCAATCAATTCTTATTCTAATCAATTCTTATTCTAAACAATTCTTATTCTAATCAATTCTTATTCTAAACAATTCTTATTCTCATCAATTCTTATTCTAATCAATTCTTATTCTAATCAATTCTTATTCTAATCAATTCTTATTCTAATCAATTCTTATTCTAAGCAATTAGAAATTTAACTCTGGCTTGTGGCTCATTTGTCGAAAGTCATTTGAAATCAGAACAAACCTGACAGTTGTTCTTGATGTAATTGTAATTTGTTTCTTGTCAGTAACAGTAAAAAGTGTTGAATGTACACAATTTACAATTATGACATGCCATAATGGTGTATGGTTTTTTCCAATCATGTAAAACCAGCAATACAAAAATGACTCTAGGAGAGCCATGTACTAAATCTTGCTGTAATACGAGTGAAACATACAACGTTGAATTCTGTCTCGTATTTACATATTGTGTGAGTCTTGCTGACACTACTTTTAAGACATAAAAAGACTATTGCTTCAAACTTGTCTCCAAAAGCCAAAATGCTGAGACCAAGTACCGGTAAGTATTTTTCTGACACAGAAAACGAAACTTAGGCATCAGGAAGCCTGTCTTCATAGGCCTTGAAATGATGCAGCCTTACTTTGTGCATTGTGTGCATACATGTATTTTGCATGCATGTATTTTGCATACATGCATGCATATATATAATAAGGTATTCTACATTCATACAACCACAAATGCATACTTCCTATAATTATAGTGGCGAATGTTTTTGAGCAGTTTGATATGTGTTTAATTATATGACATTGTGTTAATTTCAGACTTGTCTTGTCTTGGAAGTATGCCATACTTAACGAGTCTTGATGCTTCATGCAACTCTGTGGAAGTTGTGCTTGGATTTGTGCCACCGCTTAACCTCAGATATGTCGATCTGTCATTTAACAAAATTGTGGAAATTCCCGATCTGTCTGCTCATCACTGTCTTCAGCATCTAATATTAAACAGTATCCTTTCGGGTTCATTTGCCTTTCATATTGCTGTTATTTTTTGTCTGTTGGTGATGTTGCACTTTTAGTCACAGATTTATAAAGACCTCATTCATTCATTCATTCATTCATTCATTCATTCATTCATTCATTCATTCATTCATTCATTCATTCATTCATTCATTCATTCATTCATTCAACCACAGAGAAGGCTCGATTCTTCATGGTTGCAGTATGAGCAAAGGGAACTAAGAGGTATCCCTTTTCGATGCTGATGCCATTGTTGGTTCATTTAAGAACGTCTATGGATTGAATTTGATTAGATGGGCAAAAAAATATGTTTGAATTTTTTTATAAATTCTTTAAATTTCGTTGAAACATGAAGCTGTTTATTTGTTTAAGATATATGCATTTTTTCAACAATTGTTAATTGAAAAATATGCGATACTTGATTGTTTGTTTCTTGTGTAAGGAACGGTTCTTTATAGTCTTTGGTAAGTCGCACTTAGTTGCATTTTCCTTATATGACCAATAATTCAGATAATCAAATCTCTGAGATCAAGGGAATTGAAGGTTGCAGCAGCTTGTCTGAGCTTAGCCTTAGTCACAACAAGATCGAAGAAATCAAGGGACTGGACAACTTGCCAATCAAATACCTGAACTTGGCAAGTATAAAGCTGATTCTTAAAGTTTCTATTCATGACTTCACTAACCTCTATTGAAACTGCCTGGAGCATAATAGACTTTTCAACAAATGTTAATTTAAAAATATGGTAGATATCTTGAAGGGTGCTATATTCAGTTTATATTGACGACTGATTGATTGATTAATTGATTGATTAATTGATTGATTGATTGATTAATTGATTAGCTGACCATTTGATTTGTTTTATTGCAACAGTTAATCAATTTTTTATATATATGTATATATATATATATATAATTATATAATTATATATTTTATAACTTTTCATGGTGATAATATTCTTTAATCGCCTTGGGTTTGTTCTTTCGACTTTCTTCTTTCTCTGACCCATTAAGTCCTTTTGCAATTACATATTGGTTCAATGACTTATTCTGAAGTATATTCTGAAAAAATTGCCAGACGTTATAGATTGCCATTGTTATTTTAGTGCTTAAGTGGAAGTTGTTGTGAATTATGATGTCTGTTTTCTTTTTTAGAGCTACAATGAAATCACAAACATTGGAAACCTGAAATTATTACCGCGTTTGCAGGTATGTTGTGGGCAGGAATCAGTCATCAGATTTCAGTAGTTGGAAAAAATTCTCCTCTTTGCCCAGGTCACATTTTTGTGATTTTGAATAAGTGTAGAGTTAATGATATCTAAAAAATTCACAGCTCCTTTATTAATTATGACTAGTGTAAAGTATTATTAAACAATATTAAGTATTTCATGTAAAATGTTTTATTTATCCATATGAGGGTTTAGACCTGGATACAGATTTGTTTGTTAATTAGATAATGTTAAGAAAAAATGAATTAAAACATTATTTCTTGCAGAAACTTGGTCTTGCTGGTAATAAGATTCAAAGTCTAAATGGATTACAAGGTGTTGGTTTCTTGGAATCATTGGACCTTCAAGAAAATGAGGTAGGTGAATTTTTTTAGACAGTTTAACCTTTGAGTCAGGAGTGAGCATTTCCCCATGGACTTTGATATGGACTATACATTTACTTCCATATGTATGTAGTCGTTAAATTCTACTGCTGTGTGACACAGGGAAATGCGCACCAACAATTTCTGTATGGTCGTTGCATAAAGTCAAGTCAGGAGACTCAAACCTAGAATCATCAGATTGCAGGTCAAGTGTGCTGCCAACAGATCATTATTTCCCACAATTCTCTGCGGTCTAATTTCAATATCAGCGTCAATCAATCAATCAACCAATCAATCAATCAATGTTTTTATTGAAACCATTTCACAGCAAGATACTCTTAATTACAGGGTGTACAATTGTATGACAATTAAATGGTAACAAAAGGGAGACCCAGAAGAGATACCTAATATCTTGCAGTTAGGGGCACCTATGAAATGAATTAGAGATTATAATTGTTAACCTTTTTCTTACCATAGAATTGAATGTTAGACTGTTAAAATGAATTGAATGCAGCATAGATTTGTTATGTCTTTTAAATTTTGATTAGCACTCATTGATGGCATTTGAGCTTAAGTTATTTGAACTGAAGTTGATGAGTGTTGAGAAAGCCTCAGTTATATGGAAAATGTCTTCATTACGCCTACATGTGTTACAATTTCTTTAAGACCATGGCCTAAATGAGACATTGGCATTGAAACTTGCAGGTGATAGACTTGGCTGAATTGGAGAATCTGAAACAGATCCAGCTTCTGCGAAGTTTAAACCTCCAGCAGAATCCCATCCAAGAGATACCGGATTGTCGTCTAGCGGTCATCTTTACCGTTCCGCAACTGAGTGAAGTGGACATGGTGCAAGTGACCATCAAAGAGAAGGTTGTCTGATTTTTATGCAACATTCCACTCGATCCATGAGATCAACTTATATCAGATGTGGAACAGATTCAATTTAGATCATGATCAGTGGGGATCAAATTTAGTTATTTAGTTATTTCTCCATTTCTATAGTGCCCCTTCAAGCTCTCACTACTCAGAGGCACTGCCGACTACAGTGCAGACGCTGTATCGGAGTTTCACGCACAAGTGCCCAAGCAATTGCGAGTGCAGGGCTTGCTCAATGTCGCTACGCGGCAGCTTGAGATGGATTTATGTAAAATGTGATTAAATCAGATATTTCTATGATGATCTTCATCTTCATTATCATCATACCATAATCATCAATTCATCAGTGTCATAATCATGATCGACTTTTTGCCTGCCATAATCTTTATTGCTCTTTTGCCTGTCATTGTTTCTTGCACATGTTTTTGAGCATTATCATCGCTGTATTCTTCCTTATGTGGTGTCGTTAACTAATGAAGTCACTTACATGTTGTCAATCTGGAATGAAATATATGGCACTTGCATGGTGTCAATCTGGAATGAAAATATATGGCACTTACATGGTGTCAATCTGGAATGAAAATATCTGGCACTTACATGGTGTCAATCTGGAATGAAAATATATGGCACTTACATGGTGTCAATCTGGAATGAAAATATATGGCACTTACATGGTGTCAATCTGGAATGAAAATATATGGCACTTACATGGTGTCAATCTGGAATGAAAATATATGGTACTTACATGGTGTCAATCTGGATTGACAATATATGACACTTGCATGGTGTCAATCTGGAATGAAAATATATGGCACTTGCATGGTGTCAATCTGGAATGAAAATATATGGCACTTACATGTTGTCACTCTGGAATGAAAATATATGGCACTTGCACGGTGTCAATCTGGAATTAAATATATGGCACTTGCATGGTGTCAATCTGGAATGAAAATATATGGCACTTACATGGTGTCAATCTGGAATGAAAATATATGGCACTTACATGGTGTCAATCTGGAATGAAAATATATGGCACTTGCATGGTGTCAATCTCGAATGAAAATATATGGCACTTACATGGTGTCAATCTGGAATGAAAATATATGGCACTTGCATGGTGTCAATCTGGAATTAAATATATGGCACTTGCATGGTGTCAATCTGGAATGAAAATATATGGCACTTACATGGTGTCAATCTGGAATGAAAATATATGGCACTTACATGGTGTCAATCTGGAATGAAAATATATGGCACTTGCATGGTGTCAATCTGGAATGAAAATATATGGCACTTACATGGTGTCAATCTGGAATGAAAATATATGGCACTTACATGGTGTCAATCTGGAATGAAAATATATGGCACTTACATGGTGTCAATCTGGAATGAAAATATATGGCACTTACATGGTGTCAATCTGGATTGACAATATATGACACTTGCATGGTGTCAATCTGGAATGAAAATATATGGCACTTGCATGGTGTCAATCTGGAATGAAAATATATGGCACTTACATGTTGTCACTCTGGAATGAAAATATATGGCACTTGCATGGTGTCAATCTGGAATTAAATATATGGCACTTGCATGGTGTCAATCTGGAATGAAAATATATGGCACTTACATGGTGTCAATCTGGAATGAAAATATATGGCACTTACATGGTGTCAATCTGGAATGAAAATATATGGCACTTGCATGGTGTCAATCTGGAATGAAAATATATGGCATTTGCATGGTGTCAATCTGGAATGAAAATATATGGCACTTGCATGGTGTCAATCTGGACTGAAAATATATGACACTTGCATGGTGTCAATCTGGAATGAAAATATATGGCACTTACATGGTGTCAGTCTGGATTGAAAATATATGGCACTTGCATGGTGTCAATCTGGAATGAAAATATATGGCACTTGCATGTGTGCATGGAATATTTCCTTGTTATTGATGTGCAGCATAACTTAATATATATTGCGCTTTGTGATGATTTTCGTTGCAGGTGGACGCAACAAATTTCTTTGACCCGTCTGCGGAGTACATTGGTACTCGCGATCACATGATGCACGTCGCTTATTCGTTCATGCAGCCACAGAGACTGCTTGACATGTGAGCTGTTGTTGTTTCCTTTCGTTCATCTAGCACATGTTTGGCATATTGTGTGTCTGTGTATGTTTGTGTATGCTGTCTGAGGTTTTCCAATTGAGTAAAGTCTCACCTCACAAAAAATGTTTCTTGATTCAACTAATCCTGCACATGATTCCAATCTTTCTTAACCTAAATGAAACCAACCTTAGCTGCTCGCCTGCCCCATCTCTTTCTGGACTCTCTGACAACTGGATTTGCGTCACCATTTGATATCTCTACACAATCGCTCTGGCTCAACGTAGCACTGATAAACAAATCAATCTAAATTAGGTAATGCTGTAGAAATATGAAGTTTATGTTCCTATGATTAATTACACTTTGTTATTTTATTTCTTTTTTTGTCGCTGTCTTTCTCAAACTGATTCAATACTTGTCTATTTTTGTATTATTATATGTGAGTGGCTGTTTACTTTCCTTGGTTTACATCTTCCTATGTCTTTATTTTGGCGAAATAAATCAGAAGTTAATAACATAAGTGTAGTTTTTTTTATTTTAATTTTGTTGCAGTACCCTTCCGCTGTCAGATACACCCTACCCAATGCTTGTTCTTGTTGGACCAAATGGAATTGGGAAGAAGAGCCTTGCCCACAAACTTGCAGAGGAATTTCCTAACTACTTCGGCTTTGCGTGAGTTGAAGAATGTGGAGGAAAAATGTTTACCTTTGCCTTCATATCATCTTGACGAATTAATGTGTAGTCTGTACTGTCTTAGTTTAAAATATATTTACCTGGTAGTTGAGTTTCAAAAGTGATTAATTATTTTAATAAATTGTGTATATACTCTGTTAATAATTAAACCATCGTAACTTTACCTCCTAAATTTATTGCTAGTTCTATGATTTAAATTGTCCTGAACTAAGACTGAATTTCTTTTTCAAGTGCATGATATTCATTTAATGTACATAATTTACATAGTTTATTGTGATAAAACCATTTTATCATTATTCCTGTTGTTATTGTAACTTGTATACGAATGCTGCAGAGTTGGCCAAATGTGCTCAGTCAATCTGTTGTCTGGCTACCTTGTTTTTAGGGCGTCATACACTACCCGAAGTTCTCAGCCAAATGAAATGCATTCACGAGACCACCACTTTGTTACACGAGAAGAATTCGAAGAGCTGATGAAAATGGTTTGGCTATATTTGTGTGATTTTTATGATGACTTTATGTATTATTTCGCTAAAACCTACCAGTTGTTATAGTGTGGATTATGGCACAGTCTAAGAATGTCTAAATTTTACATGTAATACCTGCCTATTGCAGGTCTAGGCCTACATCTAGATTGTTTTTGGCCTTAAATGTTAGAAGAAAAAGGCTTCTTGAGTAGCCATTATGTCCTGCTAAAGATGTACTTGGAAGGAAAATGCCGATGTTATGCCCCTGCCTCAAATTCATAGTAAAAGATGATGAATATTGTTATATGCATATACGTATAGACTAGTCAAATGCTGCAGCCTGACAGCGAAAAACTCTTGTATGACGCGCCTGTTCATTATTAACGCACAAGCGACAGCCATGTGGTTAAGACTGCAGTCGTTGAAATCGTCCAAAAACGCGCAATTACTCACAGTTTCCTCGGGAGGCATCACAGAAACAAAACAGGTGGCAGGATTTAGAATGCAAGTGGTGTAGTCTTCTTGCAGTGTTAATGTCCAATTCTGAAAGTCTCTGAAAGAAGCACGAAGAACCACGGTTATTAGTTGCTCCCAGAAACATGGCGACCTCGTGGTGCATGAAATATTGTCCTGCAGCAAGCAATTCCTCGCAAATGACTCTGCAGGCATCACAGAATCGGGCTAGGATGCATTAATTACCCGAAAGCAAAAGTTCTTTATCAGAAAACGGCTGAAAACTCAAGAAAATGCCACATTCCTCTAACAGAATGTTGGCTGTGCTGGAAGTGCAGCCAAGCAAGAACCAGAAGTATCTCGGTTATATCTTTGTTATTAGCTTCAAATGAATTAATTTCTTTTTCTGAATTCTAATGTACGGTAATGAAGTCAGTATGAGTGGAGCAAGTTTTATAGCTCTGGTACAATTGAAGTTACTAATTAATAATTGATTTGAAAAAACATATAAAACGCCTATGTCTGCTTCTTGTAGCTTAACAGAAAGTAATGTATGTAAACGTATGCAATGTATGTTACATTTCAGTATGCAGTAGGCTAATTTTACCTTTTATGTGAGTGCTGTAATAAAAAGTGCAGTGTATGAATTGTGTGGTCCATTAGGTCAGATGTGAATCAATATATGACCCTAAAATTAGTTTAAGCCTCGTGGAGAATAGCATTGCCTTACAGCTTAGATGATGTAAATTTTTCATTATTTACATGATATCAAAATGGTCTGGGCCATGTCAATGGAATATATTTGACAGAAATATTTAACTTTCTTTGTTCATGACATGGCAGAGCAACAAATGAGATTATTTCCTGTATTAAAGGGGAAGTAGTGATGAAAGATTGCAGGTAATCAATTCATTCAAAAATGAGCAGGGTCATGGCCATCTTGGTTGCTGCAGAAAATTGGTATAGAACATTTATGCATTATTTACTCTGTATCTATTCGACCAGCATTATACAATATTCAACACATTGACAGTTCCAATATATCAACACAGCCTTGCTTGCATCAGCAATAACACCCAATAATCTGTTGCAGGTGCTTCTGTAAGTGAAGGAATATTATAACAGAGCAATCTGTCGTTTATCAGTTTTTGGCAGGGTTTAAAGTGTGGTCATGGACGGCGTCCCTGCACTTATTTTAAAATCTGGACACCATCCTGCCACTTATTAGTCAGCACTGGAAAGGTAAGAAGCGTCCAGCCACTTCTTTTGGAAAGGTAAAGGGCGTCCAGGCACTTATTTTTCCACACTTTAAGCACTGGTTTTTGGTGTAATTTTTAAGTTTATTATTTTTACGGTCTATAGTAATTATTGTTAGCACTCTATTTCTAACATTTTGATTTATAACTTCTCTGTTCATTTTATCTTTTAACTTCTCTGTTCATTTGATCTTTTAACTTCTCTGTTCATTTGATCCTTTAACTTCTCTGTTCATTTGATTTATAACTTCTCTGTTCATTTGATCCTTTAACTTCTCTGTTCATTTGATTTCTAACTTCTCTGTTCATTTGATCTTTTAACTTCTCTGTTCATTTGATCTTTTAACTTCTCTGTTCATTTGATCCTTTAACTTCTCTGTTCATTTGATTTATAACTTCTCTGTTCATTTGATCCTTTAACTTCTCTGTTCATTTGATTTCTAACTTCTCTGTTCATTTGATCCTTTAACTTCTCTGTTCATTTGATTTATAACTTCTCTGTTCATTTGATCCTTTAACTTCTCTGTTCATTTGATTTCTAACTTCTCTGTTCATTTGATCTGTGTTCAGGGTGTCTTCCTGCAGACGTACGTCTATCAGGGTGAACTCTATGGTCTCAGTCGACAAGCGGTTGAGGCAGTTGCGTCAGAGTCTTTGGCTTGCGTCACTCAGATGGAACTCGAGGTTGGTTGCAACCAATTCACGACTCACGATCCAATCAGATTTTGCTGTTTCATTGATGCAAGTCACTTGAAGTGCAGTAGCACATGCAGCACTTGAAAGAGAACTTGCCATGTGAAACTTCGATTCAGTGTCGAAGTGCGGATGCTTTGTTCAGATAATCAGCCGGAACATCGTTAATTTTTTTCCAGTACTCTGGACTTCCTGAAAATCTTTCTTGTTTTGAAACTCAGGAATATGGAAAGTGATATATATATATATATTAATACTCTGACAGTGGGGTGCGGTGGTGTAGTGGTGGCGTCATTGCCTTGAAGCCGGAAGGTTCGAGGTTCGAATCCACCTCAAGTCGCCGCGTAGGGACCTTGGGCAAGTCCTTCACTCGCAATTGCTCAGCGCTTCGGCGTGAAACTCCAATGCAGTGTCCGCCTTGCATTCGGGAGCGCCTCTGAGTAGAGAGAGCTTGAAGGGGCGCTATAACAAGTGCACATACAAACATTAAATTATTAATACTATGGTTTCATTATAAAAATTTCATTTGTATTTTCAGGGTGTGCTTACACTCAAAAACAGTCATTTGGAGCCACGCTACATCCTAATTTTACCAGGAAATGATGACAGTTTTGAAAGACGCCTTATTGGAAAGGGCATCTACAATGAGCTTCAGATTAAGGCTACCCTGGCCAGGGTGGAGACATATCGATCCTACAATCAAAACCATCCGGGATTCTTTGATGTCACCATTTCATCAGGTAACATCAACTTTCTTCTATTTCAATTGAAAATATAATAATTTTCTTTGAATATAACATGCAAAGATAAAAGCAATTGCAACTACAGTTTTTTCCCCACCCCTGATTTATTATTCTGTAGGTATAGTTCAGAATTTAAGAATAGTTTGACTGGAGCAGATAGGACAATGGCAATCCAAGATCTGAGAGCATTCTCTGCCCTAAGAAACCCCAATAGAATTATTGGTTTCAACTGGTACCCCAGGCTGAGTCCCCAGCCTAGGACTCACAGTCTGCTATGGAAGTCTGTTGCCTCAATTTTATGCAATACCATACAATACTAACGAAAATTTATTGTGCCCTTTTAACAAGATAGGTCTTGCACAAGAGTGCTTTTTAGTACATTGCTAGCCACAGTAGAATGAGAATAGATGAGTTTTTAGGGTTGATTTAAAGTGAGCAACAGATGTGCATTGATGAACTGAAGTTGGAAGACTGTTTCATTCTTGGGGTTCTGTGACTGACAAAGCACTTTTACGAATGATTACTTAATGATAGGCTTAAGTTCGCTCTAATGTCGATGGTGCAGGTTTGGGCCTTTACTTCAACCGACTTCGTATAAAAACCTCATAAAATTTCTTTGCATATATTGCCAATTGACTCTCTTTGTTATGAGAGAGATGCTTTTGTATAATTTATAATTTATTTAAAAAATTAATAAGAAAATCAGAAGCAGTTCCAAGTGTCATCATATATATATAATCATCGGTAATTCAAGTTTTTTTAAACAATTTTTAAAGTCTTGTATACGGGTCATAGTCTAAAAAGTCTAGTTTTCACAATTGGACTTACACGTGATATTAACATATAGGCAAGTACATACGGTATGTTACCATTTAAATTTAGTCTTTGACTTTACTGTAATTTTCCTAATTGTTTATAAATAAGAAATAATTTTGGCAGATGACATCACCGAGACGTACAGTCGCCTGCGAGTGCTGGTCATGAAATACTTGGGTTTTCTGGATTCAAGTTCCGACCATTCGGATACCACCGGCTTCTCGTTGACGGATAGCCATCCAGATGCGGACAGTCGCATGACCTCCACGCTGGCCAATATATCTGGGAAGAGAGGTCGCTCGGCACCAGTGCCAAAGCGCACGTGGTCACGACCAAGTCTTCATGGCAGCCCAAGATCAACGTTCGCAAGAGCAAAGGCAAAATCATCAATTGCAGGATCGACTGCTCAGGGACTTGTAGTCAGCCATTCATAATTTGTTCACTTAGTTTTGATTGTTTCATCTTTCATTACTATTGTTTTGTGTGCGCATATTTAAAGTATTTTAAAGCTGTTTTGTCAGTGACAATTTTGGTCATTTTTAAGATCATCATAAGCTACTTTCACATTCTGGAATTTTTTATATATTGGCTTAAAAGCGTACATGTCTAGACACATACATTCCATACATTAAGTACGGAGGAACAAACTGACAGACATGTGCAATTGTGCATGTATGTATGCTTGTTTGTATAGTTGTATAATGTATATACTATGTATAATTTATATATATACATATATATATATTTGTATGTGTATGTCTGTGTGTATGTATAAGTGCAGTTAAACATACTTACCCCTGTTGAAGTCTGATATATAAAGTATCCTGGTAAATAAGTGCTTACATAACTCTGCCACTGGTTGCACTCTGGCATTGCCAGTCCCAAGCCTGGATAAAGGAGGAGGGTGTCGCTAATGGTCTTTGTTACCACACAGTGACGTTAAACTGCAAATACCACCACCACCACCAAGTGCTTACATGTAAATCAGAGGGCTTCCTCCTGCCAACAAAAACGAGTCATCGTCAAGAGACCTAACTTGGATCCCAGCCTGTGCCAAACATACTGCCGCATCTCAAACCTCTCCTGCCTTTCTAAGACTCTCGAACAAACGGCTTCTTCTTTATCTTGACCTGTCTGCTCTTGTCTCTCTCAGCTTCAGGTTTTGTTTGTATGTTTGTTTGTATGTGCACTAGTTATAGCGCCCCTTCAAGCTCTCTACTCAGAAGCGCTCCTGACTGCAGAGCGGACACTGCATCGGAGTTTCACGCCGAAGCGCTGAGCAATTGCGAGTGAAGGACTTGCCCAAGGTCCATACGTGGCGACTTGAGGTGGATTCGAACCTCGAACCTTCCGGCTTCAAGGCAACAGCGCCACAACTACACCACCGTGCCCCATGGTTTAATAATTAATTTAACATCAGTCAGGCTTCAGGGTTCATCACTCCACTCAAACTGTCCTGCTATCCATACCCTTCAACATCTACTCTGCCGTTGATGGATCTCAACTTGACCTTATTATAAATTCTATTGCTCTTCTAGGAAGAGGATTCACTGCGAAGGCGTCACAGCGCTGCAAAAGAGGCGCTGTCTGGAAGTCAACGACTCTCATCCGTTCAACAGATGCCCATCAGGTCTCGCCTACAGTTGCTGTCTTAGTTTTTTGTGCCATGAACCTTCAGATTTCTCATTTAAAATTAAATGTTATGAAATGTTGGTGGATATTCCGAGTTGGTCGTTTCTTGTGACACAATTAATGAGAAAGATGTGATGAGCATTTGGCTTTATAATTGAAGTGGTTACGTGAGGCAGTATGAATGTTGTAGTTCAAAATTGTCTGAATTTATGCAATCTTGAAACGTGTTGTTCTGTTTTTAAAATTTGACGAATTTCGATGCAAATTATAAGGAAGTGATTGGGTATAATTTGTTCGCTTTTGATTTTATCAACATCCACCATCTGATAATCACCAACAACATTGGTTGAGACTGGTTTAGATGGATATGTTTGGTTTGACCTTGACTGCCCTGATTGTGCCATTGTTCGCTAGCAATCTTTCATTTCTTTCATTTCTCTGCTTCTACTCTCCAGTCGTACCTCCATTCCTATTTCTTTCTTTTTGTTTTCCATCCAAAATATGGCAATTCCTCTTTTGCATCTACTAGACAATACATCGTTCATTTGACAATAGATAATAATAATCAATTGTTTCAGGTCATCTCCATCAACCACCAACTCACCCACAGGTTCTCGCGGTTTCACTGCTCCTCCGACTCGAGTCAACCTAGAAGTTGTCCTGCCTAGCTCACCCGATTCAAGCAATGCGGCGTCTGCCCTGATGTCCTCCGTCTCAGACATCTCCCAAAGCGATAATGCATCGATTCCGACAACCGAACCAAAGCGGACGGCCGAGGACCGGAAGCTGGATGTGACATCGGCAACAGCTTCACGTTCCGCGCAGAGCTCGCTTCGAGTGAGTCGGAAGGATTCGAGCCGAGCAATGTCTGAGCCGATGGACTCACGAGCAGGGTCACTTAAGGAGTTCAAGAAGGTGTCGACTCATTCTGTGACGCTGCCACCCATCAACCAGAAAGTGCATTAGTTCACCACGAGAGTTCACCATCTCTCGTGTTGTCGTTATTCTTATTTAGACTGTATTGTTTAGAATTGTGGAATCGGGCAGTCATCTGAATTTTTTGTGATTCGTAAGCTGCATCTGAAATTAATTTGTATTTTTGTGAGATTCAGGAAGCATTACTTGGTGTAACATTATAAGAAACATCATCAGAAAGTGTTGTATGACATTCAAGTATAGAACTTTTGTGCAATTGAGTTTTTAAAAAGCAGGTTTTTTTTTTTATCCAGGTGAGATGATTGAAAATTGTCGGACAACTGTTGTTCAGTGTGGCCTTTTTTGTTCCACATAACCTGTAACTCTCAAGCAATACCACATTTGGCTTGTAGAGATATTCTTGGATATGAGAAAACTATTTTTGTGGGAATTATTTCTGCTGTTAGCACCTTCCTGACTTAATATTGTGCATGATGACTAAAATTAATACATCTAATTTATTTGAAAAATATTACGCAATCAGTGTTGATTCACTGAAAGACTGCATTACAGTAAATATTCATAATTTTATCAGCGGTTATATAACATAGCAGTGTTTGAATACTTTTGTATAATATTTAGGCGTTCGTTTTCTGTGGTTGGTCCAACAACCTGGAATGGTCTTCCATTGACTATGCGACACCTACCAAGCTGTTCTTAATTTCACAAACTGTTGAAGACTGTTTTTTCCGCTTGATCTCGGCCGAGAGCGCCTCTGAGTAGTTACCTTGAAGGGGCGCTATATATATTCTGATTGATTGATTGATGATTGATTGATTGATTGATTGATTGATTGATTGATTGATTGATTGAATAGTGACTGGCTATTTTTATTGTACATGTATTTAATACAACTGTCAGAGTTTGATCTAGGCATATCTCAAGGGATGTTCCCATAAGAACTTACTTCTGTAAAATTGGACAAAATGATAATAGGTTTTAGTTGCTGTTTTACATTTTTGTATTACATGAACTGTCATAATGTACCGTGGTATTATTTACTATTATATGATATTCTGATATTATTTATTATTATATAATATGATACTATCATATTATAATGTTATCATTTACTGCCGATATTTGTGCAAATATTATTTTTTTTAACAATGGCTTCTTTCCAGTGTTATCTTTCAAATTTTGATCTGTGAGATGTTTAAGTGCCTTGCTCCTTGAATGCCTAATAAGACAACATTGTTAGTACTACATGGCTTTCCAGTTTGGTAGTTGAGTACTTCTTGGTTTGTGTACTATTTGTAACAATTTGTGGTAATTGTATCCTGGTCCGCAATTCAATACAGTCTGGATATCAACAGGGATGAGCTGATTCTAGCAGCTATTCATTATTATAATCCAGCAGCAGCAGAACTGTGTTGCTGAACTTGAAAAATTAAAAAATTATTGTAATTTTTCTTATATTTATCAAAATTTTCAACCACTATTATTGGCACTGAAATAATAGAGCAATTTGGTTAAGATGACATCTTAAAATACGACCATTACAATGTGGAAATAAAAAAATTCCAGACTTTTTATCCCTGCCTAAACCCTTGATTCCCCAAAAGGAGTGGACTAGATCAAACGCTGTACAGTTGCATTTCGATATTACCCTTCAACCATAGTTCATAAATGTACACACATCATAATATATATATGTGTATATATATATCTTAATGTATATACATCTTCATATATATATATATATATATATATATATATATATAGTGTATATATATAAAATTTACCTAACTCTGATATATATTTTTTTTAAGTGTTATATAATTTACGTGGCAATATTATCATATTCTTGTAAGTCTTAAATCGTTGATGCTAAGCAGTTGCATAGTGACCTCAGCTGGCACTCAAATCTGTATTGTCTGCATTACAAAATGAGCAATCTTACCAACTAGCTACCTTGTACCATACGTTTGTGTGTATAACTGTATAGTGTATATATATATATGTTATATATATATATACACATGTATGTGTGTGTGTATGTGTGTGTGTGTGTGTGTTGATGCATTTACAATGCATCTTGAAGGATGTTTATTTTAGTGTATAATCGATAAACTAGATAGATGCTGCTTGTATGATCATTCATCGCCAAATACCAGTTATGTTTCCTTTTGTAATGATTGTACGTTTAATGCGTTTGAAAAATGTTCAATACAAAATACCCCAGTATTAATCATCCTAGATTCCTGTAAATTTATGTGAGATAGTAGAGTGTGCTGCCATTGACTGAATTCTGTTCTACCTATAGAAGTGGCGCTTCAATGTTTTCATCATTCATCATATGATGTTCACAACATGTTTGGTGCTTACTATAATAGCAATATCTTTGCAAATTTATGCGTTCTCGAGTACAATGGACTTCTTTGCTATATGATCTGGTGCTATGGTTTCAAATGATTATAATTATTGTTTTATGAAGAAGATGTCTATTGTGCTGCATTCTTTTGGTTTTTCAATTATTAATTATTTGAACATGAACTTTTCACGTGTGATCTTATACATGGTTGATTAAAGTTGTCAATAAAAAGTATTGTACGATTTCTGTTATAAATTTCAGACCTTTTCCTTACACTGTACACGTAATAGGTCTCAGAAGCATTTAAATCGGATACGTCAGAATTTAAGTAAGGTAGTGCATAGCTGTACATTACTGTACTTTATTGTTTGCAGACTGTTTGTGCGTTTGAATGGAGACTTACTTCCATGGTGGTCCATATTAACCACCTTATGAGATCTTGCTTTATCTGTTTTGCCAGTTACGGGTCATGTGGTACAATCTGCTATTCAGCGCTGCATGGATCCTCGTTCACTAATGCTTCGATCATGGTGCACTTGTGACTGTTGCGAAATTGTCGGTCTGACAAAATTTCTGGTGCGTCAAAATTTTGCTGCTCTGTAAGACTTTAACTTGTACCTTACAAGCAAGTCAAAACATTCGCATATAACAGAATGTGCGCCAAAAATAATAGATGTCTGATGCCGTCCATGACCTCCAAGTCACACTTGAAGCCATGACAACATCAATCAATCAGTCAATAAATCAGTCAGTCAGTCAATCAGTCAGTAAATCAATCAGTCAATTAATCAGTAGATCAATCAATCAGTCAATCAATCAGTCAATCAATCAATCAGTAGTCATTCAGCCACTCTTAATAAATCACCCAATCAATCAGTATACTTTATTGATCACCAACCACATGCACACAACATAGAAAACCTGAATGGCAGTGAGTGCATATAGTTCAGATGATCAATAAAAGGGTCGCCGTAGTTATACATCACAGATGAATCAGTCTGTATAGCGCAATTCCATCCTATTAAACATTTCTAACGAGTCAAAGTATTATGGTGCAACATAATTATTGCATAATTTGTATTCCATTAATCGGAGTTATAAAAGTATACTGAGTGCAACATGAACAAAGAGAAGAAAAAAACAGCAGTGCATGTGCAAAACAAACCACTTTGAACACATTAGCAATTCCATCCAAGAGAAATAATCCCAGTTTGTATTTAAGTTGCAGCCGTAGGCCTATAGCTAGCCTACACTGTCGAGCTAAATAGACAGACATAGTCTATGTACAGGGTGGGCAAAAAGATGGGTTTGGTCAATATCTTTGTCAGAAGTAAGAATTTTTAAATCAAGTTATACACGCTTATAGGTAATTCATATTCCGTACAACAGCCAAATTTCACGAAAATATTTGAAACAGAACAAAAGTTATATTACTTTTAGTGAGTTCACCCATTGTCTTTTGACGATCATCAAAAAACAGTGGTAGGGCTCACTAAAAGCAACATAAGTTTTGTTGTGCTTGAAAAATTTTGTTATGAAATTTAACCGTTGAACGTAGTTATGAATCACCTTTTAGCCTGTGAAACTTGTTTTAAAAATTCGTACTTCTGGCCAAGATGTTTGCAAAAAGCTTTACGGACACTTTTTTAGCCCACCCTGTATATGTAATATGAACGGGCCGTCGTCAGACTCGTCAGTAGTAGCCTACGTATAACTTCATTTGGCGCCGCGTTTTTCACTTTGCCAGACGCAATCAGAGCATCAATCGATCAGGCAAAACTCGGTTGTAGAGAGATCGGGATGACAGCTTTATCTATAATGTAGAGACGACGACGACGACGACGACGACGACGACGACGATGACGACGACGACGACGATGACATTCGCCTACTATGCTGCTGCATCCGACATTCTCTGTGGTCTGCGTTGGTCGTCGGTTGGTTAAGTCGATGGACTACGCGACGAAATAGCTTTTCCATCGGATTTAGACGAATCAGCCAAGCAATCGTGGCATGCGGAATGAACTTTCCAGAAGATCGATATATATATATATATATGATTATATTATATGTATATGATTATGTATATATATGATTAATGATTATATATGATTATATATGATTACATATATGATTATAAATAATTTATATGATTATATTTATATAATTTATATGATTATATATATGATTTTATATATATGATTATATATATATATGATTATATATATATATGATTATATATATGTATGATTATATATGTATGATTACATATATGATTATATATATGATTATATATATATATATATATATTTATATCTTTGTCCCATTATATTATTTATATACTGTGCAAGGCAATGCGTTGACGAGTTGCGTTGGCTGATTAGCCGCGGAGAGAATTGTCAGAGTGTGACATTCAGATTGGCATATACATGTAACGATCGGGTAATGAACCCCCGGCGGCATAGAGTGAGGCTTCTTCGCTGCTCAGAATCTACATGTATAACAGAGACAGACAGAGAGAAGACAGATACAGAGAGAGACAGATTGAGAGAGTGAGAGAGAAGGATATACATACATACATACATACATACATACATACATACATACATACATACATACATACATACATACATACATACATACATACATACATACATACATACATACATACATACATACATACATACATACATACATACATACATACATACATACATACATACATACATACATACATACATACATAGATATACATACACACACATACATACATACATACATACATACATACATACATACATACATACATACATACATACATATATAGGCCTACACCACCGTGCCCCACACGCATGTAGTACCGGTATTATTATACTCTCGAATTATTAACTGAAACGTGGATTGATGACATTGACACTAGGGTTGCCAGGCGTCCGGTAATGAACCGGACAGTCCGGTATTTACACAAACTGTCCGGTCAGAAATTTCAGACATTACCGGACATGGCTGTGTCCGGTAAATTATTATTGCCAGCAACAAGTGCATTTGGAGTGCATATAGTTTCTTGGGGCCATGAAAATATCTGCTGACGATTTTCCCGCGTATAATGGATTGCCTTGTGAAACAAAGCCAAATTTATAGCCTACATGTATACTGATCATCGTCGAAATGACGGCGTCGTTAAATAAACTATCATAACAGAGCCAAATATGTGACGCACGGATCATACACTTAGCCTGTATACCTTGTGCGTATAACGTTGGAGGCTTGATTCATAGTTCAAATAATGGTTGAACCGAATCTCCGTATTTAGGCCATGTCTCTGTATACGTCTGTTTGTTCGTCTGTCTCTCTCCATCTGCACAAACGATCCTCTCCCTCTCTGTCTGTCTATCTCTCTTTTCCCTTAAGGCTCAAACACCGGCGCTTGTAGGCCTAATCTGCCTGTGCTTATCTGCCTCTCTATCTCTGTCTGTCTATGTCTGACTGTGTCGATCTGGCACTCGATCTTTCTAGCATGTCTACTAACCCCTCCCCAGTCCCCACTGATTAATTATATTTGTCAGTACAAAGATTCCCGCCTTAATGATGCGATTGCATTTAGCTTTGAAGGTCTGTAGTTCAACTGAGGTTATCTACAGAATGGAACTGAGTGCTAAAATCGTTAAATGTATTTTTAATATTGTTTAATAATATCCGAATTCACTATATATGGCGCCAAATTTTCAAATTCGGCACTATAATAATTATATACAGGGTGGCTCAAAAAAAAACGTACCACCGGGGAAAATGCGATATCTTCGCAGCCGATTGGGGTTTTTCTGCGAAAATTTCACAATTTGAAGGGGAATGAATATACAACAATCCCTGAAAGTTTCATTTGAAACTTTTCATGTTTGCAAAAGTTACAGCTGTTCAAACTTAAAATTTCGTTTTTTCAATTATCCGGAGAATCATGCTCCAATACAAGTGATTTCATTAGGATGTTTGGCAAATTACAACACACACACATTGATGATGATGTCATACGACCTCACTATGAGCTGTAAAGAAGCTGTTTATGAAGCAATCTGCTGGTATTTGGTGATATTTTATAGATTAAGGTCTCAATTGGTGAACCCAAACAATGAACGTCATGGGCAAAGTTTCTGCAAAAGATCAAATGGGAACTCGGACTTTGCATGAACAGAGACTGAGACATCGCGTGATCATAGCAAAATACCCAGTGAAAAGTGGAGCCTGAGCACATTGAAGACTATCTGCAAACGTGTTTATGTAACGAAGATCAGATGTCAGAAGAGAGGCAGGAAGTGGTCGCTTGATCTGACGGAAAAAGCGCGATTTTCACGAAATTCGCTTGGTAATCGAAAGGTCAAGTTTGCAAAGCAAATCGTGGTTTCGGCATCAGATATGCCGGCGTGTGTTGCGGCTGCAAGAAAAGACTGCAATTAATCCCATTCAGTAGGTTAGATGTCAAACTCATTATTGAACTCGCTTACCCAGACTCATTGAAGACCAGGTATGCTCTAACATCTGGTTTTATTATGCAGCAGGACAGTGCGCCTGCTTGCTCGCACGGCAAGGTTGATTATGATGGCGCTACCTTATTGACATCAACTGAAGTAAATGCATTGGCAAAGATGACTAACAAACTCGACCTCAGCCCTCTTGATTATCACGTCTGGGGAGCTATGCTGGAACGCTGCAAGACATTTAATCCCAAGTTGGAGAACATTGGCCAGCTGAAGCAAGTCTTGCTGCTAATGTGGGGTCAGTTGCCGCAGGACCCGACCAACAAGGCCATACTAAGCTTCACAAAAAGAATTTGAGCTTGTGTTAAGGCAGAGAGTGGACACTCTCATTATACCTTACAATAAACTGCAAAACCGAATGCTGAGGTCGTAGGGAAAAGTGATATCATATGACATGGAAATCTACAAGTGACGTAAATTTTCCGCGGATATTTGAAAAAACGAAATTTTAAGTTTGAACAGCTGTAACTTTTGCAAACATGAAAAGTTTCAAATGAAACTTTCAGGGATTGTTGGAAATTCATTCTCCTACAAATTGGGATATTTTCGCAGAAAAAGTTCAATCGGCGGCGAAGATATCGCATTTTCCCCGGTGGTACGTTTTTTTTTGAGCCACCCTGTAGATCTATGTAGGCCTATGAATAATCTTATCCACCCTTCAGATCTAAAGGCCTGTACTTGGCTGAGTTTCCAAACGGATGTCTGTATTTAAAAAGCAAGTCCGCGGTCATGCCTTTTATATATGTATATATATATATATATATATATTATATTATAATATGAATTATCCAATGTTGCCCGGGAATTTCGGGTTTTCGCCTCCGCCAAACCTCACCCCACACACACGCACACACGCACCACACACATACACACACACACGCACATATTATATATACATCAAGTTACGGGCCATATATATATATATATATGGACCGTAACTTGATGTATATATATATATGTGCGTGCGTGTGTGTGTATGTGTGTGTGTTCGTGTATATATATATATATATGCATATACATTTATATATATATATATATATATATATATATATATATATATATATATATATATATATATATATATATATATATATATGGCCCGTAACTTGATGGGCATTGTCCGGTAATTTCCTGAAGGCCACCTGGCAACCCTAATTGACACTGAAGCTCTTATCAAGTTCATCAGAAAAGATATAGGCCTTAGGATTTCAGTTTTTTGGGCGGCTGAAATTTTCCATTTTCATTCGCGTAAATTTCCGACGACCTTTTTTCAGTCATTTGGTCAAAATCTCAAGAAAATATTTATAATTTAAACCTAGGCTGATGCTGGCTTTGGGGGGAACGAACGAGCGGCCGAAGGACGATCAAGCAAGGCGAGAAGAGCAGAGCAGGAGAGGGGTTTGGGGAGGGGATGTGCCCCTTCCAATCTCGAAAATTTTTGAATTTCCAAACTGCAATGGTAGCATTTTAGGCTGTCATTTTACGAAATTGTTCATCATTTCAGTGCTGATAGTAGTGGTTTTAAGACTTCAAAAGCGTCCCCTCCCATTGTTTAAAAATTTTCAGATTTCTTAAGCCGTCGTCTTCTTAAAACAATTTGGCATAATTTCATTGCGCAAATACATGGTTTAAGACTTCAATAAATGTCTCCTCTTTTTGTTTCATTTTTCAAAATGTCAGACTGTCATGGTAACATTTGAAGCTGTCATCCTACCAAAATTGCTCATTATGGATAAACAGTGGATAACAGTGCAAAAGTTTATGAAGTTTCCGGGAGGAATATAAGCAACTCCGTCCCCCTGCGCCACAAACTTTGGAGGGACTGTCCCCGCTGTCCCTCTAAGTCTACACCCGTGGTGGTGTAGACATGCGTTACCACAGTAACAAAGCAGTAAGAATAAAAAGAGCAATTGAGCAAAACCTAACTGAATGAATCCTGTGTATACTGTACATATAATGATCTGGTACATTTGACTGCAGATGACGTGGTATTTTGCATTTGAAAATGCAAAAAACAGTCAAACCAGACACGAAAATAGGTATACTGAAGGAAAGTCAAGGTTCAAGAGTCATAAACTTAATATCACGAAAGATCAGTGTCCATGATTCACACTATGCAAAAACAACCACGTGCAATCTCAACAGACTCAACACTGTCGGGGACTTCAACTTCAACTTCAACTTGTTTATTGATCCCAAAAAATATGAAAACAGACAGTTATGCGTTCATAATAGTACACAAAGTGATTAAATTGCAGCTAACATTTATGCATTCATAATAGTGCACAAAGTAATTAATTACAGTTAACAATTAATAATTGCGAATGGCATAGCTTAGTGTACAATCATTACTGTGAAATGTAGGGAGCAATAGGCTACCCGAAGGGAGTGATCCCGCTATTGGGGCCTATTTACCAAAGGAAAAAATTCTTCACTGTAATATATGATTAATGATAATAGAATAGGAAACAGATGGAAATGGCAGTATTTTTGGAATCAATTAAATAACAGCAGTGGGATACCTTCCCTCTGCTCAACTTAAAAAGAATGGAAAACAACAAACAAACCACAGAATAAATGGGTTGTTCATTTTACATTTTTTAATGTGTGTGCACGAATTAGGGATTTAAATCGAATGAGACTCCTGTATGCACGAATATTTTCCGGTATATTATTCCATAAAAGACTCGGGGTTAAGATGTACTGTACGTGCAGGATTAAAAGCGCTCTTAAAAGCGCTCTTGACTCAGCCTTAATGCTGAGAAGCTACCGGTAGTCTACGTTCATAATATGCCTAGGTCCATTAAAACGGCTATTAGCAGCAGCAGGGCTTTTTTAGTGTGCAGTTGTACACAAAATGTGCAGTTCTAAATGAATTTGTGCAGTTGTAGAAGCACTTCTTAACAGTTAAAACTAGCCAAAATGGTCACTGTCCTCCGATGGGAAGTAATTTACCATGGAGGATGGGAAGGAAAAGAAGAAGTTGTGCAGTTCTAAAAATTCCTTAAAAACAGCCCTGAGCAGCAGTTATTGGAAAAATTTGGGGGGACCGCCCCAAGCCCCTCAAAAGTTGGGAGGGACGCGTCCCGTGGGTCCCATAGGGTGCATGGTTGCTCCTATGCCTATAAATAATAATAATTATAGCCTATGTATGTATAGGCTAATTATATTTTGGCAAAGTTGTGTTGTAGCCTACGAAGCTGACTAAGTTATTGCAATATACATATGACTTTGTCTTGTAAGTAAAGGAGGCTATACCTGTAGCTACGTACGGAAATGAAGGCAACTATAATCTATTCAACATTTAATTAATTAAGTCAACTAGCTTTTCATTGCTCAGCGCTTATTTATTTTAATAGTCCTGTGAATTAAGAGCCAGGTCAAGCGCTGCAAATGCTGGTTAGCGCTTAGGAGATATCTTGATTGGCGTTAATTACTGGTCCGCTGCCTCAGCGATGCCACCTTCAAATTCGCTTTTACATCTCACGTCCACGTCGATCACGACCTTCTCCATGACCCTATGACCTTCTCCATGACCTCTGATTGCGACGCGAGCCATGTATACGGAGACCACGTGCGACCTCCGACCTCACAGAGATATATTACCAACGACAACAGCTACTTGGCTCACATCTTTATGCCTCTGTCTGCCTCTGCATGTCTCTGTCTGCCTCTGTCTGCCTCCGTCTGCCTCTGTCTGTCTGCCTCTGTCTGCCTCTGTGTATTTCGTTTGACTATCTTTATTCATCGATGTGTCTTCCGCTGTTTCTCAGTTTCTGTATGTTTTCTGTCTATCTGTATCTCTGTCTCTCATTCAGTTTCTGTGTGCTGTCTTTACATCTGTATCTCTGTCTCCCATTCAGTTTCTATATGTTGTCTGTCAATCTGTATCTCTGTCTCTCATTCAGTTTCTCTATGTTGTCTGTCCATCTGTATCTCTGTCTCTCATTCAGTTTCTGTATGCTGTCTGTCCATCTGTATCTCTGCCTCTCATTCAGTTTCTGTATGCTGTCTGTCCATCTGTATCTCTGTATCTCATTCAGTTTCTCACCTTTTTTGTCTCTTACTCGTTCGGTTAGCCGTATACAGTAGGTATCCCGTCACTTACAATTATTTATTTCGCTTTTTGCATTTGTCTGCCACTAGTCAGTGGCGTAGACAAGGGAGGTTTCGGGGGTTGAAACCCCCCATTGGCTTAGGAAAAAGTTTTTAAAAAGGTTATTTATCCACTTAAATAAGAAAAACAAAACAATTGTTTGTAGTAACAATTGCTTTTCTTACTTTATTCCCTTTGCTACTTTATTCCCTTTTTATTTACTGTAATACTGTTGGGTTGGTGTCAAGAAGGGCATCCGGCCAGGCCATAAAACCACCAAAACCCCAACCATAAATTCCTGGCTACGCCACTGCCTGTAGCTCTGCTTTCAGTTTTCTTGTGCATCATTTGTTTGTTGTCTCTTTCCATGTGTTGTCTCTTTCCATGTGTTGTCTCTTTCCATTTGTTGTCGCTTTCCATTTGTTGTCGCTTTCCATTTGTTGTCTCTCTCCATGTGTTGTCTCTTCTATGTGTTGTCTTTTTCCATGTGTTATCTTTTTCCATTTGTTGTCTCTTGTGTTGTCTTTTCCCATTCGTTATCTCTTTCCACGTGTTGTCGCTTTCCATGCACGTTGTCTCTTTTAATTTGTTGTCTCTTGTGTTGTCTCTTTCCATTTGTTGTCTCTCTCCAATTGTTGTCGCCTCATGTGTTGACTCCTTATTTATGTGTCGTCTCTTTCCATGGGTTGTGTCTTTCCATGTGCCTGTGTCTATACATGTATATCTGTTGTATGGTCATGGAGTGTTTCTCGCGAGTGCTTCTGCACTCTGTTTTGCTCATCGATCTTCCGTCTACGCTGCCTGACTCATCAGCCAACGCAACGCGTCTCCTCTCCCATCTTCACTCGTTCCTCATCATATTTCGCATCCGATGCCACCGCTGCTGCTGCTGCTGCTGCTGCTGCTGCTGCTGCTGCTGCTGCTGCTGCTGCTGCTGCTGCTGCTGCTGCTGCTGCTGCTGCTGCTGCTGCTGCTGCTGCTGCTGCTGCTGCTGCTGCTGCATTCTTGTACTCACCTTATACATGTATACCTCATCTATGATAGAATCAGCTGCTCGTCTGTCAAATGCTCTCTCTGTCTCTGTCTCTGTCTCTCTCTGTGTCTCTTTCTCTCTCTGCCTCTCTCTCTCTCTGTCTGTCTGTCTGTCTGTCTCTCTCTCTGTCTCTGTCTCTGTCTCTCTCTGTGTCTCTTTCTCTCTCTGCCTCTCTCTCTCTCTCCCTCTTTCTCTCTCTCTCTCTCTCTCTCGCCCTCGCTCTCTCTCTCTCTCTCTCTCTCTCAGTCTCTCTGTCTCACTCTGTCTCTGTCTGTCTCTGTCTGTCTATGTCTCTCTCTGTCTCTCTTTGTCTGTCTGTCTGTCTCTCTCACTGCCTCTGTCTTTGTCTCTCTGTCTTTGTCTCTCTGTCTTTGTCTCTCTGTCTTTGTCTCTCTGTCTCTCTCTTTTATATGTCTGTCTGTCTGCCTCTCTCTGTCTGTCTGTCTGTCTGTCTGTCTGTCTCTCTCTCTCTCTCTCTCTCTCTCTCTCTCTCTCTCTCATCATGTAAACTAATTTACGGCTCCTATAGCAACGCCTTTGCATTTCCTATACGTGTCATCGGTGCGCATTACGCAGTCGCCTGTCGTCTCCGTACTCCGCCACTACCACCGCCATCGCCGCCGGGGTTCGAGTCCTGTTGCATTCGCCGTCTGCTGGGAAATTCCCCTTCGAGTGCCTGCGTAGGAATACATCGATGTAATATTGTATACTACTGCATTATGTACGTGTCGTCTGCTTGCGCACTATTTCACTTCTCAACGTCACAAACAAACGTAGAAGATGCAACCCGTAGGGGACGTCCATAAATTACGTCACGCACATAGGTAACGATGGGGTCAGAAATGAGTGACAATGCGTGGCATGAGCGGAGGAGATTTGAGAAATCTGACCTCGCATCAGGTCTGTGTGAAAATTTAGCAGCAATTTAATCTTAACAATATAATTATGCTAGCACTAACTTTCGAGTATTATTTCATTTTCATAATTAACGCTTTTGTTAATTAGACAATGCTTCTGCATGACCGGAAATGGGTTGCGAGCTGGTGCGGTTGACTTAAAATCAGTCGTACCCATTTCCAATGCATAATAATTGTACCTTTCCAACCCTTCCGCCTCCTCCTCCAACTGGACCTCCACTCTTCAGTCTTCACCCTCCACTCCCCTCGCGTCCTCTTCCACGAAGTGGGAGAGGAGGAAGAGAAGGAGGAAGATGAGGAAGAAGAAGAAGAGGAGGAGGAAGAGGAGGTGAAGGAGGAAGAGGAAGAACAAGAATGAGAAGAGGATAAGCAGGAAGAGAATGAGGAAGAAGTTTAATATTTCAGCCATCTCGCACCCCTACATGTACTTTCTTTTCACGAGCAGATTATGTACACTGTACGTCTGTGTCTATAATACACGTGTAGCCTATATGTATATGTATGTATGGTGCATGTCTGTGTAGGCTAGTGCATGCTCGTGTGTATGTCTATGTGTGCGTGCATGTGCGTGTATGCATGCATGCGTGCGTATGTGACTATGTGTGTGTGTGGGCGTGTGTGTGTGTGTGTGTGTGTGTGTGTGTGTGTGTGTGTGTGTGTGTGTGTGTGTGTGTGTGTGTGTGTGTGTGTGTGTGTGTGTGTGTGTGTGTGTGTGTGTGTGTGTGTGTGTGTGTGTGTGTGTGTGTGTGTGTGTGTGTGTGTGTGTGTGTGTGTGTGTGTGTGTGTGTGTGTGTGTGTGTGTTTTACGGTACCTTGTACATGGCTTATGTAGGAGTCGACTGTGTGTTTGCGTGATTACTTCGTTGTTCAGTCGATTTATGCAATTCGAAAATCCATATTGCTGCGGAAATGCCTTTCCTCTATTTCCATTTCTCCCGTCCACACTGCAGTACACTTCCGCCGATGTCATGTCCTTCCCCCATGGACTACAGCCTCTGTCTAGTTAGGACTGCGTGTTTGCTTCTTTTCCTCCCCTCTGTCTCTGTCTCTCTCTGTCTCTGTCTCTCTCTGTCTCTCTCTTTGTCTCTCTCTTTGTCTCTCTCTTTTTGTCTCTCTCTCTTTGTCTCTCTCTGTCTGTCTATCTTTCTTTCTCTCTCGCTGACTTTCTCTGCTTTTTCCGTCCATCAGACCAGCATTGGAGACTGCAGCGTGGAATTAGTGAAATTCGTTTACTGGATGTGAACAGCATTCGGAATGAGTGCTATAGTGGAAGGATGGAATAAACTTTGATGAAGCAGAGTGGAAGATGGCGGAATAGGAAGTATGCAGACGGCAATGACGAAAGGAAGGAAGACTGGAAGGGAGGAAGACGGGAAGGGAGGAAAGGATGGAGGAAGGAAGGAAGGAAGGACGAAGCAAGGCATGCATATGTAGGAACATCACTTACCGGATATCTTCCTTGGTTTGGCGCTGTCTCGCGGGTGTGGCCCCTGTTTATTTGCAGGAGCTCTGTTGCTCCACCCTGAACGTCCAGCGCCGTGGCTCTCTCCGCTCTTCTAAACAGGCTCAGCTTCTTGTCCCCCGGTCACGCACTTCTATCACACAGAACCGTGCCTTTTCTGTTGTTGGCCCTACAACCTGGAATGGGCTTCCTGTGGAACTACGTCTTGTGCCTAGAGCCTTTGAGACTACGTTCTACTCTGCTCTTAAAACTATTCTTTTTAACCGTGGTTGGGTCGGGAGCGCTTCTGAGTAGATACTCTTGAAGAGGCGCTATATAAGTGTTTTGAAATGAATGAATGAATGAACATGTGGTTAGCCAAGAAAGTGCACCGAACCTAAGTGTCAGCTCAGCCTTAATTCCTTAATTGTGACTCCAGTGGTATTTCTGTCAGCTTAATGCACCTGCTACTTATTTTGTTTGCTGCTCTCCAGGGCTTATTCTATGGATTTTTTAAAGCTGCACAACTGGTGTAGAAATTTTAAAAAAAAGTTAGACTCTTCGGCCGAAAATCTGATGACTTTTTTCAAATCTCAGTTAGGCTTCTTGCAGACGGGAAATTAGATCTATGCACTGCTATCTCTAGTTATGTATTGTTTGCATTGTTTGTATTGTGTTGCCTATAAACATTGCATTTTGCAACATAGTAGTGGTCTATATTTACAGCCAATTGTAATGGACAGCAGAACTCTGAGCAGATTTCATTTGATGTAGTTCAGTGAAGTTTATTTGGTAGTGAATACATAAATTAATCCCTTCTAACCTCCATCTCCTCCATCTGACCAGTCAATCTTTATTTCTTAAATCCCTTAAATCTGTTTTCTTTTGCCGTGGCTGGGCTGGGAGCGCCTCTGAGTAGTTTCTTGAAGGGGCGCTATATAAATTCTAATAATGAATGAATGAATTAAATCGCCATATTTCTATGGTGCCGTTTCTGTTATGCACCTAGTTGTCATCGAAAACAAAAGAGACTATGTATACCTGGCCAATTAGCCTATATTAGAGACAGGCTATGTATACTGGACACACTAGACTGACATCAACTCAACATTGCTAGGAGTTTTGCTGTTTTTACGATCACAGACAGCAAAATGCACGACAGTTATACCAACGGACATTAGAAAGAGTGAATTCCAGTTTACGTTAGAGCGTGATGACTTGTAGCAACGCTGGCACATGTTTTCTAAATATTAACAATAAATGATTATCTGGCAATATCAAGTTCATTTGATAACAATTATTTGAGATGTGACTTAATAAAATCGTTTTCTAAACTTTTTGCTGCGTTATGTTTTTAAATCGTCAAATAACAGTGGGTTGGCTCACTAAAAGGGATATAACCTTTGCTCTATTTAAAATATTTCGATGAAATTTGGCTATTGCACGTAGATATGAATTGCCTGTGAGCATGTAAGACCTGATTGGAAAAATTCCTATTTTTGGCCAAGATATTGGCAATAAATCGTAGGGGTTTACTGTTTTATGGTCCACCCTGTATGCAGGGCCTATATAATAAATATAATATATATTTCACAGGCCAAAGATTAATGGCTTATTGGTCCTATATCCAAGTTATTTGATGTACTGATCCTCTGTCTAGACTTAAAGACCTGCCAAGTATTGATCTTCTGGCAGTTCATAAGACTGCAGAGAGACGCCGCTTGGCTCGCGTATGGTTCTCTGCTCCGGAAATGCTTTGTTTGACCTCTGCTGCTCGGCTCTTGGATAATAATTATTGAGTCAGCTGCAGCTGGTCTTATTTAAGCAGACGACCGAGGAACAAAGAAGCAGCCCTAGATGTAACCTTTGCAGCACACAAATCACGCTTTATCAAAACAAAAGAGTCCCATCGATATATGTGGTTGATTGATACACGCAATCAAAAGACCGCTCTGCAGAAGCGAATGTAGATCTACATAAACCGGTCGAGCCATTTAATTGATCGTAACTCTCTTCCCGATACGGATGATCAAAGACGAGGTGCTGCGACCGAGTCGAGTGTCTGCAATACATTTTGCTTTCTCTTCGCTTGACTGCGTCTTCGTTGTCTTTGTCTTCCCGATCTCGACTCGATTGCATCGCTAACAGCAATATATTATTGGCATGCCCATCTCAAAACTAAGAGAAGGCCTATTTCTGTCACACTATATGTGAAGCAACATGATATAGGTCTAGAAGCCCTAGGTAGGCTATACGCGGTGGCATAGCCAGGAATTTATGATGGGGGTTTATGGTCTGACTGGATGCCCTCCCTGACACCAACCTAATACCCAATACCCAAGTATTACAGTAGATAAAAAGGGAATAAAGTAACAAAGGGAATAAAATAGGAAAAACAATAAAATTGCTATTACAAATAATTGTTTTTTCTTACTTAAGTGGATAAATGACCTTTTAAAAAAAACCTTTTCCTAAGCCAATGGGGTTTTTAACCCCTAAACCCTCTTGTCTACGCCACTGCGTATAATACGTCCTGTTGAGTGCGTTTTCTCTTCAAGAAGACGTCATCTCATAGGTCTATATATATACTCCATGGTTTGATTTCTTGCAAATAAAGCAAATGAATTTTTTAATTGCACTTACATAACTTGATGTTTGAATTTTGATCGAACACTGTTTAATTGCGCTAATTATTTTTATAATCCCATTAAGCCAGGGGCGGATTCGGGGGCAATCCGGCCATCCCGTCATTCAGAGATTTGCACAGGACGTGTTCTTCCATTAGGTTTCAAGCTTTTGGTGAATGCAACGGAAATGGTGAGAAGTAGCATATGACTAAAAAAGTCGTCAGCTTTCAAATAACCGAAGTTGATACGGTTTTTAGAAATCCTTAGGAGAAAGGCTAAAAAGTTAAAAAATCATCAGATTTTTCGGCGAAAGACCAACGAATTTTTTTTACCCAAGACCAAATTCCTTCTCGAATAGTGATGTGAATAGCAATTGAGACTTGATTTACCCCATCAGTCAAAACACGGCACTGTCGTTTTAAGTTGTTGCTGCTGCAGACTGCTGAGCTTTTGTTTGATATTTGACCGAGCGTCGTGGTGTCACAAGTCCATTAGCAAATTTAACCTATTATTCTACATCTAGAACACATCTGGTGGAGCCAAGTGAGATTACCAGAGTTGCTGAACTTACTGAAGACGCAAATTCAAAGCTATGAACAATCATTTTACTGTACAACTGCACAGCCGAATGTTGCATTGTGATAATTATTTATATATTTATTATGTATCACGTGTTCTAAGAGAGAAAGAGAGAGAGAGGACGAGGAGGAAGCGGAGGAGGAGGACGAGGAGGAGGACGAGGAGATTCTATTGTCTGCGTGCATCGATTGTGTCCTTGGAGACATCGGATGAATAACCAGAAGCAGCGAAGATCCTCCCCACCCCAACACCCCATTCCCCAACACCCTATCCCCTTCCCCTACCCCGACCAATGACCAATTATCAAAACACAGACTGCGGAAGAGAGACTGATGTCATGCCACGACCGCTGCATGACCGTACATTCTCCCAACCGCTGACTTATCGACTCTCACTTACGCACACGCACACACACACATATATATATACAGTACACACACACACATCGAGACATGCACAGACACACACAGACAGACACAGGCAGACAGACAGGCATTCGGACTGTTCTGCATGTCTGAGTAATGCGACTGCAGGCATTGTAGTGACACAGTTGAGCTGTGAAATGTGTGAATTGCAATGAATCCAATGAATGTTTCGCCGATGGCTGTGCTTGACTCCGTCTGAATGAATAATAATGGCCGATGGTCGCTGGCGCTATAACAATAATGTGAACTTATTGTTACAAACGGTCGGTCACGTAAGCAGAGCGCCGTGCTGGTCGGCGACCTTTAACCTCTGCAGCAGACGATTCGAGATTTGATGCGTCACTTAGAATTGCGACGTCCGACCAATCACACATCATGATACATTGTACATTGTACAGAATGATGATACATGACAAAACAGCGCATCATAAATAGTCATATAGGTCTACATGAAACAATAGATATTCATGACTTATCTGTTATAATATTTGGATCAATCGTATCTTATAATTCCGCTGATAATGATCGCTCTTCTACTTTTTCTTTCCGACTGACTTTAATGCTTCTCGGTCAAGTCACTTGTTTCTCCGCAAGCTGCCGCTGCTATAAATTAGAAATAATAGCATGGCGCTATGTATTCCACTTTCTGTATATCATTGTCCCTGTCTGCTGTTTACTGTCACAAAGACGCATGCACACACACATATACACATGCACACACACACACGCGCACACTCAGACACCTGCCTAAAGAGAAATCGCCTCGTGTAGTAATTTTTTCGAGGGCAACGACCTCTATTGTCATAATTATAAGCCCTCAATCTGGCTTCTCTGATCTACTATGCCGGAATTAACCTGGATTGTCCAGTGGATCATGCTTTTTAATCTCGGGTCCGTAGCAGAACTGTGTTGCAGAATAGATTATAAATAGGCTCATGTTAGATTTACCGAGTAAAAAAACGCAGAACTATTAATTCAAACGAGTCGTGTAGGCCTACTTAGAAACCTACTTAGAAACCTACTCATACACCTATTTAAAAACCTACTTAGAAACCTACTTAGAAGCTTACTTAGAAGCCTACTTAGAAACCCACTTAGAAGCCTACTTAGAAGCCTACTTAGAAATCTACTTAGAAACCTACTTAGAAGCATAGGCGTAGGAGGCGGAGGCCCGGAGGGGGGGGCAAATGCCCCGCCAAATTTCGGGCAAATGTGTTTTTCGGGCAAAGTAGGCACGGACGGAAAACTTTTTTTACTTTTGTTTTCGGGCAAACAGACACGAGAGGCTTTTTTTGGGCACACAGGGTAAAGAGGTATATTTTCAGACGATTCGTTCGAGATGACTAGTTTTTTCGGCGGCTGGGAACTCAGATATTTCGGTTGGAAAATCGGAATGACTAAAAAAGGTCGTCAGAAAATTTGGCCGAAAGGTCAAAACTTGGCGGTCCGCCACAAAATTTGTAGGTTTATTTTTCTGGCAAAAGTCAAATCTTTGCTCCTCCCACTGCCGAAATGTCCCTTGCGCCTATGCTTAGAAGCCTCTACTTAGAAACCTAGGCCTACTTAGAAACCTACTTAGATATCTAACTGATAATCCCTCCTCATTTTCTTTCCTCAAAACCCATTTCTTCTCTCGTGGCTTTGCGCACTGGGGATCACCTCTGAGGGGTTCACCTTAGAGGAGGCGCTTTATAGATGTTCTAAATGTTTTAATACAATACAATATAATTATATAATAATGAGTTTGATAACCATTCCGTCTATATTATTAGAGTCTATGAGTTGCGCGATAGTCCAGCGGTTAGCGCGCTATATAATTGTGTAGATGGGTCTACTGCTGCCAGTATGCTCCCGATTCCCCTTCGCGTCAAGGCAGTAATTTAGAAAATATGAAGGGCGTATAAGATTAGATACCCTAACGCTCAATCCAGATCATTTGCCTGCATTGGTCCCTCCCTATGGAATGGGCTTCCTCCATCAGTTCGCTCTGCCATCCTCTCTGCATGGTAGTGTATCCTCGTCTTTCTCTATAGTCTAAAAACTTGCCCTTTTCTCGGAGTTGAAGGCACTGGGAGCGCTTCTGAAAGTCTCTTGCTGCGAGAAGCGCTTTATAAATGGTCAGATAAGATAGATATAATTTTATATAGACTATATATCGTATAATTATAAGGACTATATGCCTACGACGCACTCGCATGACTCATGTAAGCCGTGTATGGTGTAGAATATAACAGAGGGACTATTATAATCATTTTATGCTTATATGCTATTGATGCATTTATGCGAATAAAATAAATGGCTGTTGCTCGATCTGCCATCATGGTTAGCACCTACCATATAGTCTACATGTATACTGCGTTGGACTCTGGCTCTGCCACGTGAAGGTCAGATGTAGGTGAGGATATTCTAAACAGGACAGTTATACATTGAGAAGCAGAAGGGAGGAGAGGGGAGGAGAAGGCAGAGTAGGGAGGAGAGGGGAGGAGAAGGCAGAGGAGGGAGGAGAGGCGAGGAGAAGGCAGAGGAGGGAGGAGAGGCGAGGAGTAGGCAGAGGAGGAGGATGCGTTGCACAGAAGCGAAGAGGAGTTAGAAATAGAGAGAATGTGAGAGGAGAGAGATGGAGAATGTGTGCGGAGAAGGGAAGAAGGGAGGGAAGCAGAGGATATGAGAATAATGGTGAAGGGACGAAGAGCCGCGGCGGAGATGGAAGTGGTGCTGGTGGTTTATGGAGCAAAACAGGCGTATACTGGATGGAACAAGATAGGAAAGAGAATGGAGAAGAGAAGATTAGGCGGAGGAAGCGGGAGCAGAGGCAAAGGCAGAGGAGAAGGAGAAGGAGGAAGAGGAGAAGGAGGAGAAGGAGGAGGAGACGAGGAGAAGAGGAGAAGAGGAGGAGGAGGAGGAGGAGGAGGAGGAGGAGGAGGAGAAGAGGAGAAGAGGAGAAGAGGAGGAGTGGGATCATGTATGACTCAAGCGGGATTTGACTTGGTCGATGCGTCGTCCTCTTCTCCACCTCCTCCCACTCCTCCCATCCTCCTCCCCCTCCGCCGTAAATCCGTATCCGTTGCCGGGCCGTCGTGTCTTCTGGGTGCGCCTCGTGGTTGTGGCGATGCTTCTGCTGCTGCCGGCCGAAGGCGATGCGATCGCCGTCAGAGGCCAGTCGCCCCTCCTTCGCCTCCCATCCTTCCCTTCCATTCCTGCCTTCCTTATCCTCCCTCCCGAAACGACCGTCCGACTGACCGCTCAGGAACAGCGACCACAACCGGACATCGCCTGTTCGCTCTCTCGCTCGCTCGCTCTCTCGTCATCGATGGCGCTAGATAGTTTTCGGATGCCTGTGGAATCGTATGGGATGGTCTTCAGTTGCGTCTGCGACTGTTGAAGACTAAATCAAAGGAAACGAAGGAACAATACTAAACGGACGGAGAAGGATCATAGGACGAAGGATCAAAGGACGAAGGAGCAAAGGACGAAGGATCAAATTACGAAGGATCAAAGTACGAAGGATCAAAGGACGAAGGATCAAAGGACGAAGGATCAAAGGACGAAGGATCAAAGGACGAAAGACGAAGGATCAAAGGACAAAGGAGCAAAGGACGAAGAATCAAAGGACGAAAGATCAAAGGACGAAGGATCAAAGGACGAAGAATCAAAGGACGAAGGATCAAAGGACGAAGGATCAAAGGACGTGCATCCTATCGTGTTAAGATGCTGGAGGCGTTGGGTGTCGTTTGGTTGACGGCGTCATGCTTGTGTCATCTGACGACGACAGTTCATGGAGGACATCTGCTGCCACCTGGTAAGTGAATGATGAATGAGGTTGATGAATGGTCGATGAAGTCTTGCGTTGAAACTAATCACGGGGTTATCAGCAGAAAAGATCATAATTTTGTCACAGCTCTTCAATCGCTGATTGCTATAGTTGCAACGTTTGTTTGTAGTTTGTTATTGTTATTTGTCATTGATTAATAATTATTATTGGTCTTGTAAATGAGTTAAAGATAATATTGTCAGATAGACAGACAAACATATAGACCATTCAATTCCTAAATCAAGACAAGACCAAACACGCGCATTTCTTACTATAGGTAATCATTACAATAATCACAATCATCATGCCCACAATCATCACAATCATCACAATCATCACAATCCTCATAATCATTATAATCATCATAATCATCACAATGATCATAATCACCATGATCATCATAATCGTCATAATCGTCATAATCATCGTAATCATCACAATCATCACAATCCTTATAATCATCACAATCATCATAATAATCACAATCAGCATAATCATCATGACCATCACAATCATGCTCAACTTACCACGATTCATGCTGACTCATTTCGTCTTAGCTTTCCGACAACTGTGCACTTGCCTTCTTCCTCTGTCCGCTTTCTTAGATTCCTTCTCGATCCTGTTTCCTCTTTCTCTGATCATCGTCACGTCAGTATAGTCTTCGTCCCTGTTTCGCGTCGTCCTCTTTCCTCGGGTTCTTTTAATCAGTTCCACAAGTGCTCGGAATAAAAACGAAACAACCTTTTTCTTTTAGAAGCAAAGATACTGATCTCGGTTGCGAGTGCTTCTCATCTAGAATGGCGCTATATAAATATTCGATTACAATCTAATAATCAGACGTATGATGACAAAGATTCGTTGTCAGACGGACATAATTATTTAGAAGTTGTTGCGCTTTGCTATTGTCTTGTCATTTCAGTCAAAAGATCTTTCATATTCTTGAACACATTTCTCAATAGACTGACAGCGAAACTGGCATGTATATACTGTATATAATTATATGCCAGTTTTGCCGTCTTGTTTGTACGTAGGCTAGTATATTATATCCTATATGTATACGTATATAAAAGCAAGCAAAACGTCAGATTGATGACAATGCAGCAGACAAAATAAACAGACCAAATAAACAGACAAATTAACAGTCTTAGCCTTAGTTATTAGAGAGTGGGTAAACAGAGACTAAGACTTTGCTCGTATAGCCTACATAGGCCTATAGGCTACATAGGCCTATACACATGCATAAATATTATAAATTGTATAATTATGGCGTGTATAGCCTACATGCGACTGAAAAGCAGTGAGTGAGCTCAAATTTTATTGACGAACGCCACTTCAAAGTCCAAACTTTATTCTTCTTCTCCTTCGGGTGATGCTATAATATAGACTATTATTAATTATCTTCATCGTTTTAAATCTCCAGCTTTCGAGCATCGTCCAAAATTATCCTTTTATTAATTATTATTCATTATTCGCGTTTGTATATATTATAGCTGGTACACACGAATCTCAAGTATAGGTCAGTTAGCCTATTCCATGCAGTCTTCGGCATAGGCCCTATAGGATCTATAGTCAAAATAATTCCTCATTCTATTGTAAGCTTATGCAATAACCACATCTCGCATCATTGCATGGTCTGCGATGCTTCTAGTCTTTCCGTGTCGACTGCCTTTATGATGACCTCTTTCAGATCAGTATATGAAGAATTCAGTTTATCATATCAGCGTAATATATCAGCGGCGATAAAATAAATCGATCTTTCGAGATATTGTTTAGATTTATTCTCGTCAGATGTCTTTAGTGCATCCGTAATAATAATTGTCATATGAGCAGAATAATCCTCACTCTTTCCAGTCTTCGCAGTTGATGTGCTCTTCGGACAATTCGGAGCCGGACAAATTGGAGCGGGCAATTCGTAGCGGACAATTTGGAGAGAACAATTCGTAGCGAACAATTTGGAGAGGACAATTCGGAACTGACAATTCAGAGCGGGTCTAGGAGTTTTTTTTGGGCTTAAAGAGATGTTGAATTGATGCAAATCATTATTGGCACACAACAGAGGTTGGATCACTGTGAATAATTCTTGGCCGCTCCGAATTATCCGCTCCGAATTATCCGCTCCGAATCATCCGCTCCGGATTATCGACTCCGAATTATCTGGTTCCGAATTGTCCGGGAACCGTTGATGCTTATCATTGCAATCTTCTCCTCTCACCTTTGCGATATTTCTGTTTCCATTTGAATTATGTTTGTTTCACAGGTTAGTCATTTGACATTTTAGGCCTACTCAAAATAACACTCTGCATTATGAACGGCTGTGTTGAAATTCAAATTGAAAGGCAAATTATTGTAAAAAAATCTCTACTTATTTATTCATAGAGATGACGGACGAAGATTTGCATTGTTGTGTTTCAATTTGGAGATATGAGAAACATCCTAAATATTTTAAGAGATACGGGTTCGTTTAAGTAACCTATAGCCATGGGCGGAGGCTTGCGGGGGACGAAAAGGCGGCCGAGGTTTTTGGGCGGACGAATGACTGAGACGCCGACGAAAATTTTCCATCCTTTTGCCGGCAAAAATTTCTGTCGATCTTTTTTTTGTTGTCCGTCCGAAATGTCGATGGAAAATCCCTAATTTTCTCTGCAAAAAATTTGATTACCTTTCTTTAAGTCATCTCCTCGTCTCGTCGTTTGTTCTTCACCGTGTGTTGTGTCACTTGTGTGTTTCGTGAAGTATCATGATGACCTAGCACAATTACCGATTACCGATTGGGAGGAAGGGACAAATGCATGGGCCGTCCCCCCCAACCCATCCCTCTGTCCCCCTAAGTCTCCGTCCCCGTGAACTTAACTTATAAACACAGGCGAAACATGGGCGCCCGCAGAAATTTTTGCAGGGGTGGGCAAAATTTTTCCAAATTTTTTTAGTAGCAAGTGCTTGAAAATGCAAAGCTGGAAATTAAGAATACGGGTATTTTTCAAAGAGGTTTCTTACGCAAATTTCTCAGTTTCATTTTGTGTATGATATTTAATACGAATAGTTTCTTAGAAATTTTTTAAAAATCAAAAAGTAGGTGTTAAAAAGTAGTTTCTCAAAGGGATGCTATATAAGTCCATAGAATGAACGAATGAATAAATGAACGAAAATAGGTGTCAGTTTTCAAGGGGCAAGTGCTCCTCTAGCTGCTTCTAAAGCGCCACTCGAAAGCCAATCGCAGGGCACCAGCTTTTCACATGTGCTGCATCGAGTTAGAAGTCTATTCCAAAGAGTAGTCAGAAAGAGGTCCGCGTCTGGTAGCCAGAGGACCAGAGTAGCTGTTAATGCGGGTGTCGTTTAGGAAGTTAGAGGATCCGAGGATCAGATGAGTGTGGGTATCAATTCTTTTGAACATATATCTTTGTCAGTTTTGGGTGTAAATCCTGGGGGTGTGACAACCAGAGCCCCTTATCCAAGTTTATCTACAATTTGACCTCACTGGATTCTGTACTAGTAGCTTGTAAAAAAATTAATGGACAAAATGCAGCCTGGCTTAGAGCAGAGTTGGTCTATATAATTACAATGCTGGTGAATAAGCAGATCTCTCTGGTGTAATTTTAGTGTACTTTGAGAAATTTCAAATTTATGCATTAGTATAGCCTATTTTTTGCAGTTTTGATTATTTGCACTACAGCTGGACTCCACTCAAGTAGGCCATAATCGACAGGCCTGCTGTTTGCAGGAGGGTTGAAAGCCAATGGTCCTGATTGTTACGGTTTTTAGAAAGAACTTGAACATGCAAGGCAGAATGTTATAACAGCATGTTTATTTCTATAGAGATCTCTAAACGTAAATTTCTGACTTTCACTGTATTCATTTCATTCGTATCATTGGTGCATTAATGCAAAGAAATTTGTTAAAAACCCAAAAGTAGTGGTTAAAAACATAGTTGCCAATTTTCCAGGGGGGCAAGTGCCCCCCCCCCTTGCCCCTAAGTGCGGGAGTCCATGAGGCGAAATAATTATAGGCATCGTTGACTTGTGCGAAGAGTATAGGCAGTATATCCACGAAAATTGAATGGCATGCTTCTCATTCTATAAACCTAACAAGCATCCACTTCTGCAATCAACAAAACAATCTGCCATACCGGTAATCAAACATGCATACAGTAGAAGCGCGTAATCTAAGGTGATCTAGTTAGTATGGTATAGACGATTTTTAGTTCCCCCACTGGTCAGGAAGCATGCACAGCCTGAGTCGTTTTAGACTAAGTCTTAGACTCCAAGTATAGGCCTAGATGGTTATTCAATCCTTAGGCTGCAGCTGGTCACTTTGCAAAGTCGTGCACATGGTCGCTCAACTTACTTATTTTGTAGCTATAATTATAGGTTATAAGGAAAATAATTAGACAATTGTTTATGAAGGTATTAGGAAACAATTAGAAAATGCGATTGTCTAACGAAAAGATCATAAGATATTTTCATGTCTTCGTTTGATTGATTAGAAATCGTGACACACGAATGCATAGCAGTCCTGCTATAGTATACATGCGGATAGATGTAGGCTATACGTTGAAGACCACTGCAATCGTATCATTGCAATTCTATTGTAAGCTAAAATCTTCCAAAGCCTCTCGAGAGTGAAGAAAATTCACGAACACTGACTGAATCCTGCACAGTGCACACGCATCTCGTTAGGCAAGATAAGCCTGGCATTCCTTGTGTGGATATTCACCCATATAAATATAGGCTGGTCTTTTCAATGTGCACGCCTGTCTCAACCTTCGTGCCCTTAGGCTTTAGCCATACCAAGACATGTATGATATTTTGTGGCTTGTTTTTGGGACCAAATTTCTATTCATAGATTCTTTGTCGTGCCACCTGCACGAGACGCCTTGATTTTGAGGAGAAGCTACAAGTTGCGTCTCTGACAAGACAAGACAATTATTGATTAGATCTAATACTGCTTTCGTGTGACTTGTCAGCAGCACATCAGTGGCATATGCCACCACTGTGATATATGTCTCCTTTCATCCATCCCGAAAATTTATATAGCTGCACTTCAGAGGCCTACTCAGAGACGCTCGAAAAGGCTTGATTTATAGACTTTTATCTGATATTATATCCCATTAGGGTGATACTGACTTAGGCCTGCATGTTCAATACATGCAGAGAAAGTTATTAGACATGGACTGTTGAGTATTCATTCAATCGGTTTCCATTGGCTGATACGATCGAATCCTTTACAGTTACACAGACTACTAAAATGTCGACGCAAGTTGAACTCCAGCAACTTCATCTTCTGCTGTCCAGGATTCTGAAATTACCCAACTTTACCCAAGGCCGTAGCTAGGGGATGATTTCGGTGTTTGAACACCCCGAACTGAAAATATGTAAAAATGAAATAACGCATTTACTGGCACATGCATGTATGATGTTAGAACTACAGTGTGCAATGTATTGGCCGCCTAGAACTCGTTATGAGAGCTCGCGACTCTTCTCCATGACATAAAATCTGTTGCACAGTTGTTGGTGGGCTTGGTCACGGCTGAATAAACATCTCCGAAATAAAATTCTGGCTACGGCCTTGAAGCTACCTAAATGCCTATTATGATAAATGCGACATGCAGTTGCATTTAGATGGAAATGATCATTTAAATGAGGTGGGATCAATTCAAAGTGGCAGCGGAAGGGGGATGATTTGACCCCCTATCAATTGATCGATATTTGAGCCGGTGTCACAAAATAGAGTATCCCCCGTATTAATTGTATCCCCCCAAATTAAAAAAAGTCGACAAAACCGCTTCCGCGTGAAATTTTTTGTGCAAATTAATTTTCATCTGGTTTGTTTTGAACAATGACACTAACAGGTATGTTTATTCCTACTAGATAATTTGTTTTGCCCTGTTTTTAGAGCACTTAAAACATTTGAAACGCTTAAAGAACACTCAGAGTCACTAAATAAATTCGAGTTGCCTTTATCTGAGCATTGCTTAGGACACTTAAAACAATTAGAGTCACTTTAAATTTTGAATACAGCATAAACTTTTTTATTATGCGCATTTTTCAAAAAATGGGATAGAATGGTTTATCCCCCCGGATAGTATAGACCGGTTAATTCCATCCGGGGGTGATAGATTAATTCATCCCCACGGATAGCTTTCAGGGGCGATACTCCGTTTCGTGTCACCGGTGACACCGGAAGCAGAACATATATGCGGTTGCTCTAGTAAAATGTGACCAATTTCATTTACACTATTTCAAGGTTTATTTACGCATATTTTTCTCTGTAACTTAGAGCAGGCCTCTGTAACCAAACAATGAAATTACTGCAATCGTCAAGTCTAAACTAAGACCTAAGTTTTGCGATGCACCCAGACCTCCTATATCCAAGACGTTGGCATTCGTCTACTGTGCATGCAAACACTTAGGAATAGCAAGCCTCTATAATTATGTGCCTATGCAAAGGCTTTTGCTCCATTGGGAACTTCAGTTCTGTACATACTTTGATGAACGCACGCCATTGGTCGATTGGTATAGATTGCATATATTAGCAATGATGATATTGAGATCTTACTGACATATTGCATCTATAGTTACAATGACAGAAGTGATTGAAGAAAATTTTAGAATGCTATATCCAGTCGTTGCAAGCCGGATAGAGCGAACATGACCGACTGTCATTATAGTAGACCTATGATCCTATATACAATGGAAATGTAATTTCTTTCGTTTTTTATCATTCGCAATTGACTTTATTTATTTCTCGCAGTTGCTATAGCGCCCCTTCAAGCTCACTACCCACAGGCGCTCCCTACTATAATGCGGACACTGCATCGGAGTTTCACGCCGAAACCCACGAGCAATTGACAGTGAAGGACTTGCTCAAGGTCCCTATACGCGCGGCTTGAGGTGGATTCGAACCTGAAACCTTCCGGCTCCAAGGCACCGATCACACCACTGCACCACCGCGAAACAATGAGATGCAGTATAGGTTGCTGACAATGCTGAGAATAGAGCATCTTCTTAACGTAGCCTATACGCGCCTGTAGTTGCTCATTGTCGTCACTTGATGCGCTGTGTTGTATTCATGAGCTATATAAATGCACAGCGTTAAATGAAAGCAGATCGATGCATGGTCGACTTAGAGAACAGAAAATCAGATTATTTTTGATCGGTTCTGATTCCTCCACTATATATATATATACACACACATTGGCCTATATATATGTATACATATTTATTTGTAGACTATAATATATACACACATACATATACATATATATATATATTTATAGACTATATATATATATATAGACACATACATATACATGTATATATGTTCATAGACCATATATATATATATTTGCACATATACATATAAACATATTCATAGACTATATATATATATATATGCACACGTACATGTACATATATACATATTCATAGACTATATATATATATATATATATATATTTATATATGAAATACACCACCAGATGCCAAAACGATCGGTCATCAGTGCCACAGTGTCGCCTCCACGGCATTCCATCATCGCTGTCGTCGTCGTCTTCCATCATCCTCCGTCTCCTGGCATCCACCGTCCGCCTTCCATGCACGCACCACCTTCCTCCTCCTCTCCCATTCCCACCCAACCACTCGTCCACTCCCATGGAATACATAGTCACTCGGCCATTGAGTGGTTGTCGGCTCTTTTGAAGTCAACGCTTAGTCAACATGTCCGTTAGTTGACCGGTTAGTTGACCGGTTGACGGTCGACCGGTTGGCTGGTTGACCGGTCGGAAGACGACGAATTTCTTCATCGACCATCATTTATCATACTGCTCTCTCTCTCTCTGTCTGCCTCTTTGTCTGTCGCTCTCTCTCTCTCTCTCTCTGTCTGCCTGTCTGTCTGCCTCTCTCGCTCTCTGGTCTCAATGGTCCTCTGATATATGAGCTACGCAAACTCGTTTATAAAAGTGTAGGAGAGAGAGAGAGAGAGAGAGAGAGAGAGAGAGAGAGAGAGAGAGAGGAGAGAGAGAGAGAGAGAGAGAGAGAGAGAGAGAGAGAGAGAGAGAGAGAGAGAAGGAGAAAGAGAGAGAGCGAGAAGAACAGAAGGAAGAAGAAGAAGAAGAAGGAGGAGGAGGAGGAAAAGAAGAAGAAGAAGAAGAAGAAGAAGAAGAAGAAGAAGAAGAAGAAGAAGAAGAAGAAGAAGCAATCAAGGCTTGAGAGTTGCAAATGGAAAGAAAATGAACTCAGACATATGGCACGCTTAGAGACGAGACTGGAGGCAAGTGAATAAACATGAGGAATGGGAAAGCAGGGTGAGAATTGCCGGGGGGGTTGGGGGGTTTCAACCCCCCCCAGTCTTTCTTAGAGCCCCATGTTAAAATATGTTTTTCACATCAAATTTCCATGTGTATCATAGTCCAACACCCCAATGCAGTTATTTTTCCACGATTCTCACACTGTGGGAAAGTAAATACGACAGGAAGGAAGGCCTAGATGGTCAGAGCTTCGTACGAAAGAGGAAGCGAATCGTTTTCATCCATTTAAGCTTTTGCTTGTTCTATTGTTTATTCTATTGTTTATTCTATTGTTTGTTCCATTGTTTATTCTTATCTTATCTTATCTGACCATTTACAAAGCGCTTCTCGCAGCAAGAGCCTTTCAGAAGCGCTATTGTCTATTCTATTGTTTGCACTTTTGTTTGCTCAGTGATTACGAAGCAAGGACCGCATGAGAAAGTCTTCAAAGTTGGAGAGACAGTAACACTTCCATGTCAAGCCAACGGCGTTCCAGCCCCCAAGTGAGTTCATTACACATTACACAACGTGCTAATGATGCGCTAAAACATAAGTCAAACAACTGCATTAAATCATATCATTCATATGCATTGGTAAATCAATACAAACACCATTGAACTTTGTGGCCTATGCTTACTACGCAGGCCTGATGGTTCTATAAGGATTAAGGTAAGACTTCAGCAAAGCAGTCAACATAATATTTATTACGCCATTATTTTAGGGCCAATATTACGCCATTATTTGAGGGCCAACCCTAACAGTCTCTAACACATAAATTTGTCTGAATGATTTCCAATCTGTGTATAGAAGTGTATGTCGTTCCAAGGCCGCAGCTATAGGAGGTGTTTTGGATCTTTGAACACACAGGGGCTTCTATCCCTCCCCCCTAAGCAACCGGGCGCAATCCATCTTCTCCCCCCTTTTCTGAACCGGCCTTCCTCTATGTATGCAATATAATGTAATCTATCGCATGCCCTCCTCTAGTGTGGGAATGAAGGTTTGTTTGGAGGGGTACAAACGAGCATCTAGCAGACGATCGCTGAAGCATGTGTAGTGCCGAGAAGGTACCTGGTATGGGGAGGGAATGTGCCACTCCCCATAAGAAATTTTGCGATTTCCGCATTGCAATTTCAGCAAATTAAGCTGTCCTCTTAGCAAAATTACTCTACTATTTTAGTGGAGGAATTGCTGCCAAAATTGGGCAGCCATATGTTTTGCGCCTCTGATCACTGTGCACTCGAGAGGCGTTACGTAAATTTTTAGAGCACAATGCAATACAATAAAATACAATGTAGGTCCTACATTGTAAGCCCACGTAATAATGATATTGCTTTACTAAATGTTCAAGGACCAAACTTGACTGTCTGAAATTTGAAGGATAGCCTTGGAGAAAAGCCATTTAGTTGTGCAAAATAGTATTTGTATTAACATTATTTTTTCAATTTTAATATGATTGTATTATTTATTAAAATAGTAAAAACATAATTATAATCATGCAATAGGAAATTTATATTATGGTATATTATAGCTGTTATAGCAGTTCATGTAATTCAAAAATGCAGATAGTATAGCCTAACTAAAAACTCAAAGTGTATAAAGTGTATACATTTTGCTAAAAACTATTAGGCCTACCATTTTGTCCAAATTTATTTGGAGGGGAAGTATTTTCTGTGGGTTCTTCCTCCTAGTGATGCATAGATTGAACGCTGCCCTCCATGTCCGACCTTCCCCCCCAACCGACGTGAATTTTGGCTGTCTTCTGATCCCCTCCTATTTTTCACTGGGCTCAAGCTGCGCCCGCCATGTATAGGGATGGTCGCCCCCGTGACCACACCCCGAAATGAAAAACTGTTAAAATAAATGTGATCTTCCACAATCACCCACGATTTTCCAGTCTCTTCTTTGTTCTGCAGCGCAGCCTAGGCCTAACCTATTCACTGTACTGCGGTAGCTATGGCTAGGTTATAAGTGTCTAAAGTTCTTAAACTTGTTCACTTACAACAAAGATCAGTTTCTTGTATTTTCTTCTTCGATTTCCAACATTCACAAACAACACAACAATGCATCAACGACGACAAACAATTCAATTGCACGACAGAAACGCTATCTTATTATATTACTACTCTAACGTCTTCTACACACGACTAGCACTCCTTCTACAACTTATCTCACTCTTAGCGTACACTCTCTCTTCGGTCGCACTGTCCTTCTCTCTGCCTCTCTCTGTCCGTCTCGCTGTCTGTCTGTCTGTCTCTCTCTCTCTCTCTGGCGACGACGCGCAGCGGCGCTTTCCCGCCACTCAGTCAGCTGGCCTGTCTGTCTGTACACTCAACAATTAGCTGACCTTGAGCTGGCCTATCCGTACGCTCAACAATTAGCTGATCACTATACGTTATACAAAATTAGCTCACATTACCTCTTTCCTTTCTTTTAAAGAGAGCTAATTACCTATAAAAATTAGCGAACGTACCTTAACTAAACAATGCAAACAGTCCAATATATATAACATCATAAAATATCTTACACTACAATCTAGATAAACAATCAGCTACTACATTCAATTTACCTTTCTTATAGTTCAACAGAATGTCAAAATTTTGTAATGATAATGACCATCTGACTAACTTAGCAGATTTCGACATTGATTCAGTCAAGTAAACTAAAGGATTATGGTCTGTAAACACATTAATTTTAGAACCAATAAGAATTTCTTTCAACTTATTTAAAGCCCATATGATTGCATAGGCTTCCTTCTCAATCGTCGCCCATCTCCTCTGGGTATCTGTCAGCTTCTGACTTATAAATGAAACGGGACGTTCTATCCCTTCATTGTCCACCTGTTATAGGACAGCTCCCACAGCAAAATCACTGCTATCACAGTACAAATTAAAAGGTTTACCAACCTCAAACATATATAAAACCACATTTGACAAGACAATCTGTTTAAGTGAATCAAAGGATTTCTGATGTGCATCAGTCGAAACAATGTTCTCAGGTACTTTCTTGCTGGTTAAGTCTGTCAATGGTTTAGCAATTTCAGCAAAATTACAAATAAACTGTCTGTAAAACCCAAAAAATCCTAAGACCTGTTTCACTTCCTTCCTGGTTTCAGGTTTCTTCAAATTAATCAAACTGTCAATCCTATCTGGATTCATCATCTTCTTCCCTGATCCTATAAGGTGACCGATGAACTTCACCTCACTCTTACCAAACACACATTTCTTCAAGTTCAACGTTACATTATGCAGTCTAATTTGTTTCAAAAATAATTCCAAATGTCTTAAATGAATGTCCCAATCATTAGAATGCACTGCAATGTCATCAATATAAGGTTCAGTGAAATCATGTATCGGTTGCAAAATCATATTTATCGCTTTTACAAAAGTCCATCCAGAGTTAATCATTCCAAAAGGAACACGCGTAAATTCGTACAGTCCATTATGTGTAACAAACGCAGTCTTCCATTGATCACTCTTTTTCACAGGACAAGTCCAATAGGCACTGCGACAGTCCATAACGGAAATAAACTTAGATTTTCCGACTTTGCTCAAGACATCACTGACGATTGGCATAGGATATCTGCAGTTCTCAGTAAAAGAGTTAATGTATCTGTAGTCACAAGCCAATCTCAAGGATCCATCCTTCTTTTTGACAATGACAAGTGGACTTGCCATTCTGCTTGACGATGGTTGAATGATGTTTTCTTTCAGCATCTCTTGTATTTGTCTTTCCACTTCTGCCCGGTATATTAGTGGTATTCGATATGCCATGAATTCTTTTTCTCGAAAGTCTGGTTTCAACACCACTTCATGTTCTACTAATGTACAAAGTCCCGGTTTGTCCGAAAATCTGTCTGCATAACGATTCAGTACATCAAGTAATTGTTTCTGCTGTTCGCTCGTAAGATGTCCAATTTGTTCATAATCCAATTGGAGTGATTTCTGTTTTGTCTCTGAATAGTCTTCTTTCAGCGGTATTTCTACCACTGATCCAAATTCGTCATCCTCTTCCACGATCAGACCACAAGACAATGTTCTCGTAATGAACTTCCTCATCTTGTTGGCATGAATAATCCGTCGACCGTTTTCCATCATGTCCACGAGATACGAATATTTGGATCTTCTTTGCAAAACCGTGCATGGACCATGCCATCGTGAGATTAATTTATTGGTTGACGTTGGATACAGCACGATGACGTTTTCTCCTGGTTCGAATTCTTTATCTTTTGCTCTTTTGTTATATTGACTGGCGTATTGTTTTTGCTTTTCTTCAGCACAGCTCTCGGCGAATGTCAAGGCCTTTTCCATGTCTGCTCTTAAATTCTTCAAGTATTTTGCCGGTTGTACTCCAATGTTCGGTGGTAGATTTATCTCTTTGGTCCAGCTTTCTTTAAGAATGGTTAGTGGCCCTCTCGGCAATTTTCCATAGACCAGCAGATACGGTGCCACTCCTGTAGTTGCATTAGGCACTTCTCTCAATGCCCAGACCGTAAATGGGATGATTTTATGCCACTGTCTCGGATTTTCCACAATGACATGATGAACCATCTTCTTGAACGTTTGATTCCATCTCTCCACTAATCCGGCCGCTTCTGGATGTCCTGGCGAATCGAATCGAGGACAACACCCCATCAATTTCAGAAATTCTCTCGTTAGACTGGCTGTAAAATTCGTTCCTCTATCACTCGTTATCACTGACGGAACTCCCACATCCATGAACAACTTCATCAGAGCTTCGCATACAGCCTTAGCAGTCAATGACTTCATCAAAAAGATTGTCGGCCATCTTGTACATGAGTCTACGATGCACAAGCAATACTTATGCCCTGCTGCTGACGTCGGTTCGATTGGTCCTACGACGTCCATTGTCATTCTTCTGAACGGCACATCCTCCCTTGGTATTGGTGTAATCGGTACTCGATCCATCACCAAACTTCGTGCTTTCAACTGACACTTCTCACAGGACTTGCAGAACTTCACCACATCTCTACGCATCCTTGGCCACACAAAGGACAATTTGATACGTTCTCTTGTCTTCTCTTCTCCCAAGTGTCCGCCAAATACTGACTCGTGCGCCAATTCCATCACCTGAATTCTTCTTTCCTTCGGCAACACCAACTGATACACCAACTGATCCAACATTTGATGCTTCTTATACATCAACCCATTCACCACACTAAACTCTGATCCTTTGTCTTCAGCTATCTTCCACCACGACTTCAGTGACTCGTCATTTCTCTGCTGCTCTTCAAATTTCTTTGCGTCTGCCAATTGTCTTTCATCATTCGTATTCTCGGCAAACAAATCTCTCATACTCGTGTCCATTTCACTATCACTTCCAGAATCATCATAATCATCACGTTCACATGCAACCATCTCTTCTTCGATTTCATTGCTCCCGGATGTTACTCCTCCTTCTTCTTCTTGAACGCTTTGTTCATCATCGCTTTCTGTGTCCTCGTCTAGCAAACTTTCATTTGATTTTTCCTCTTCTCCTTCTTCCACTTCTCTTCTCCGACTCTGTGCTCTCGTAGTCACATTCGCTTGCAATTCTCCTTGCAATACATTCACTGGTGGAACCTCTTTCAGTTCTGCAATTATTTCTGGATGCAGCAAGAACTTTTCTTTGTTATCTTTGCACAAGACTGCTGGAATGCTGGCACATACCAAGGTTAAATATGGCGCGATATTTACTCCCTTGTCCTTCAAATCTCCTCCTTCGTGTACGTTATGACCACTCATCCGCACTTCTATTTTCACCAACTTAGCTGGAATGGGTTCTCCAGCCACACATTGCAAATGTACTCTGCCAATTTCTTCTACTATCGCTCCTTTCAATAATTCCTCATTGATTACTGGAATCTCAGTACCAGAGTCAATCAGCGCTTTGACTTGCACGGGATGACAACTGTCATCATTTCCACGTATTTCTACATCTACATGCTGTAGTAAGTACTTCTTCGTACGTTGACACTCATCTTTACTTTCTGTTTCTCGACAAGTATCCGTAATGGGAGCAGATTTTACTACTTCTCTCTGTATAGTAAACTGAGGCGTACACTTCATTACTGACTTCACTTCCGTTTCGCGGTTGTCTTGTCCTTCCAGCTGATTAGGTGCATTCATTACTTGGATCTGATTTACTCTGAGATTTTCTGCACTTCGAGTAAATCTATTTCTCAGATTTGTCATTCTTGGTGGTGCTTGACAATCCTTTATCAAATGTCGGTCTGACTGACAATTATGGCAACGTTTCCTCACAATACCTCTCTGTTCAGTGCTCTCCCGTCTGTAATTGTACGGAGTATATGCTGCATTGCTTTCTCTTTGGCGTCCCATCACTGGAATTCGACTATATATTTGTCTGTCACCCGTTGCTTCTCTTCTATCTTGACCAAACTGTCTTCCATGAGCACTATCTTTCCTTACTTCATTACTTCTGGCTTGGCTTCCTGTTTCTTTGTTACTACTATTCCACCTGGTTTGCTTCGAACTATTACCCCATGCTTTATATTTCGGTTTGTCTTGAAACATTAGACCAATTCGATTGTTCACATGTGTGTCTGCGAGATCTGCAACATTACTAGCTTCCAAACATTCAGTACCCTCCTTTGCTAGTACAAACTGTAGTGGACTCGGTGGTAGACATTCTTTCAACTTATCCGCCACCAACAGATCAAATAACTTCTCATAGTCTTTGCCCACTCGCCTAGTTCTGACATAATAGTTCAACAGATTCTTCAATCTTGCTGTAAACATAGTGTATGTCTCTTCTGCCGTTTTCTTCGCATCTACAAATCGTGATCGATATTCTCTCGCTGTCAATTTGAATTCTTTCAGTAAATGTTCTTTCACTATGTCGTAATTGTCTAGATCATCAAAAGACAATCGGTTTAACACCGTTCTCGCTCTTGGTGTCATTAGTGGCAACAGCAATTTGACCCAAAACTGCTTTTCCACCGTAAAACTGTTGAATGCATTCTCAACTGTCTCAAAATATAATGGCACCTCCATCATATCATATGGCATCTTAGGTAACACGTGTTTCATTGCATCACCTATCTTTTTAATCTTGGACACCATTGTCTCACTTTCTCGGATCCTATTTCGTTCTAACTCCTCACGGCTTCTTCTTTCGTCTTCATTTCGTTCCCTCAGTCTATTTTGATCTTCTTCCCTACGCAGTTCTTCTTGTTCTATCTTCTGCTGCAACAATTCTAACTGCTTTCTGCGTTCCTCCTTTTCAATAGCCATTTCTCGGAGCTGAGCTTCCTTAAAAGCGAGTTTCTTTTGTTCTAAATGTACTTGTTCTTCCCTTTCTCGTTCCGCTTTTTCCAAATTTTCTTTCTCCATATTCAATTCTTCCTGTCGAATCTCTTCGGCTCTTTGTAATTCTGCCAAACGCATGGTTTCTTTGACTTCCTCGCGAGCCTTTTGCTCTTCAATCTGTTGTTTCCGTATTTCTTCATCACCTTTCCTTGCCCTCTCGTATTCTATCATCAATTCCATTCTTCTTCGTTCAGCTTCGTCACGATCTCTTTTCAGTTGTTCTAACTGAAGCTGGAACTGCTGCTTCTGCATCTCTATCTCTTCTTGTCTCATCCTTTCTGCTTGTTCTGCTCTTACTTTTTCCTCTAGTCGAATCTTTTCTGCTCGTTCAATCCCTTCTTGTCTCATCTTTTCTGCTTTTGCCGCTCTTTCGTTCTCTTCTTGTTTACGTTGCTCCTCTTTCTCTTTCTCTTCTTGTCTACGTTTCTCCTCTTTCTCTTTCTCTTCTTGTCTCCGTTGCTCCTCTTTTTCTTTCTCTTCTTGTCTACGTTTCTCCTCTTTCTCTTTCTCCTCTTGTCTCCGTTCTTTCTCTTCTTGTCTCCGTTGCTCCTCTTTCTCTTTATCCTCCTGTCTCCGTTGCTCCTCCCTCATCATCATAAATTGCATCAACGCCTCCATAGACATAGCCTGTGGTTTCTCCTCAGCCCCACCCACAGCGCCTTTCTCTTCAGCTTCCTTTTTTAGCCAATCCTCTGCTAAAGCTCTCATCAAATTTTCACTTGACATCTCTTCGACTTCTTCGACGTCTAGACCAGCTTCGATTAATAATTTTATTATTCGATCAGAAGTCATCTTTTTTATACTAGCTTGTTTTTGTTCTGTAAGTTTCTCCATCTTACTTCTTTACTTCAATGATTTCCGTGAAGAAAATCGAGGGAGTGGCTATAATTGCTGTGATTGGTTGACTTTAATTCTTATTGCTTGTTTATTCAAGGAGCGAGTTTTGTATACCTCTCTCTGGCGTTGCGTTGTCGTAATGTCGTTCGTATGCCCGTTGTATCTTCTCACCAGTTGTTCGGATGCTCGGAATGCTTCTCCGGTTGATCAAATGCTCATTCTCCTTCTCCCGTGTGGTCGGCTTCTCGTAATGATTTGAAATCCACTGTCCGTAGCTTGGACTAAAAATCCACCGTTCGTAAATATCCCTCCGTCCGTAACTTGGATACAAAATCCCACCGTCCGTAACTTGGATTGACAATATCCCAACGTCCGTAACTTGGATACGATATCCCAACGTCCGTAACTTGGATTGACAATCCCACCGTCCGTAACTTGGATACGATATCCCACCGCTATCACCAAATGTGATCTTCCACAATCACCCACGATTTTCCAGTCTCTTCTTTGTTCTGCAGCGCAGCCTAGGCCTAACCTATTCACTGTACTGCGGTAGCTATGGCTAGGTTATAAGTGTCTAAAGTTCTTAAACTTGTTCACTTACAACAAAGATCAGTTTCTTGTATTTTCTTCTTCGATTTCCAACATTCACAAACAACACAACAATGCATCAACGACGACAAACAATTCAATTGCACGACAGAAACGCTATCTTATTATATTACTACTCTAACGTCTTCTACACACGACTAGCACTCCTTCTACAACTTATCTCACTCTTAGCGTACACTCTCTCTTCGGTCGCACTGTCCATCTCTCTGCCTCTCTCTGTCCGTCTCGCTGTCTGTCTGTCTCTCTCTCTCTGGCGACGACGCGCAGCGGCGCTTTCCCGCCACTCAGTCAGCTGGCCTGTCTGTCTGTACACTCAACAATTAGCTGACCTTGAGCTGGCCTATCCGTACGCTCAACAATTAGCTGATCACTATACGTTATACAAAATTAGCTCACAATAAAATAATGCTTTTACAGGGCATAATGCAAGAATTACATACAGTGTGCAATGTATTGGCCTCCCAGAACCCGCAGAAGATCGCGATTTAAGAGAAAAAAACATGGAATTGGATCTGTTAATCCGCGGTGAACGGGAAAATTTGACCGACAAAATTGGTAAACGCTCCTGATATGCTATCAAATACTCGCTAAGCCTCTAGAGATAAAGCCCATCGAGTCTTTATTGGGTACGGTGAAATTGTGAGCACTTTGTCTAAACTTACATACACCGTGTCTAAAAAAACTGTGCAAAATTGTTTTCGCCAGAACTTCGTCAAATTTCCACCAATCTTAATAACTTTTGGTAGGTAGACGGCAAAGTGGCTGAAATTTCATGTTATATATAAATTCTCCACCTCACCTGACTCATTTAACCGCACTACCTTGTTAAACACAGATGTACCAATTTTTCATATAACGCTTAAATTTTATTACCTGCAACAAACTATCTGACGACTGAATTAGCACGCAGTAAGGTAAAATATGGTTTACTTAGCAGAGTGTTTTAATAGCTATGACAGACCTGCTTAAAATTGTTAGAATTGGTGCTCGAAATGTGCCCCGAATACACGGACACAAGCTCTTAGACGGCGACGCAACTGGCCGATAGCAGCATCAACCATAGATGTAAAAAACGATGAAAATAAAATAAAAAACGGTAAAAAAACGTCGTTTTTTTCGAAATAATAAAAAACGACAAAAAAACGATAAAAAACGGAAACGGAAAATAATTTGCCTTTGTTACATCTGAAATTTCATTTTCAGCTTACAAACCTTGTTTATGCAATTTTATCAAGAAACTTCAAATAACACAAGTTTATTATTAGGCCAAAATAATTGATAAAAGTACCATTAATCTACCACAGTTTTTTTGTTCTTATAACTTCGTTTTAATAAGAAATTCGGACAAATTAAAGGTATCGAAATCTTTTCAAATTTAAATTGTAGACATAAGTCCACATTATAAGTTTATGCTGATCGACATAACACAGTTAAAATCTAACCAGAAGCAAAAACCACAGATGTTTACTAAATTATATATTGCACATTTGTGCTTAAAATTGTTATACTTATAAATATTAATTATAGGCCCAAGAATTTTATATCAAAATAACTCTTACAAGTTTCATTTCTTGTAGGGATCTACTATATGTATTTCTCAAAATAATGACTTAAACAATTACATCAGGACCTTATAGTTAGCTGCATCCTTGAGAGAGTACGGTGAAAACGTATGGAATATCAGAAAAAATTAAATTAAGGAAAATAATAATAGACAGAAAATAATTAAATAAAGTTAAATAAAAATCGAAAAAAACGATAAAAAACGATGGGAAAAATAAAAAACGAAAAAAACGACGTTTTTTGGGAGAGAATAAAAAACGAAAAAAACGTTTTTTACAACTATGGCATCAACGATCGACTGGTCAAAGCGCGGCCACTCGTCAAGCAGGAGCGTTTGGAGTTCGTAGATGTTGGCTATTCTGGACCGTTAAACCCTCTCCTGCAGCGCACTCCATATGCTATAATAGTCGACTGGGTTAAGATCCAGTGAATTCGGTGGCCACAGTGTTGGAGGGATGAAGTTGGGCGTCTCTCGCTCCAGGAAAGAGACGGTATCGCGCGCTTGATGCACCGGGGCGCCATCCTGTTGAAAGACAATAAACTCGCCCGGGGATACCCGACGTATGTCTGACGGTATCTTCTGGGCAAGAAGGTTGTAAGCAAGTAGGCCTATGCCCCATTCACTTTGACATCCGGTTCAATGCAATGGATTTCAGTGCATCCAAGCTTCGAGACGCCGTTATATGAAAAATTGGTACATATGTGTTTAACAAGGTAGTGCGGTGATATGAATCAGGTGAGGTGAAAATTTATATACAGCATGAAATTTTAACCATTTTTCCATTTACCTACCAAAAGTTATTAAGATTGGTGGAAATTGACGATGTTCTGACAAAAACAATTCTGCACAGTCTTTTTTGAGACACGGTGTATATACAGGGTGCGCCAAAAAAAGACCCCCCTAGGTTTTTTGCCAATATCTTGACCAAAAGTAAGAATTTTGAAATGAAATTTTACAGTCTTATAGACAATTCATATTTACATATGATGGCCAAATTTCATCAAAATATTTCAAACGGAGCAAAAGTTATGCCACTATTATGAAGGCCACCCACCGTTTTTTGACGATCAAAAAACGTAACGCACCAAAAAGTAGGTTTTTGCCAATATCTTGGCCAAAAGTAAGAATTTTGAAATGAAATTTTACAGGTTAATAGACAACTCATATTTACATATGATGGCCAGATTTCATAAAAATATTTTAAACAGAACAAAAGTTATATCACTTTTAGTGAGGCCACCTTACGTTTTTGGATGATTCAAAAAAGTCCAAAAAACGGTGGGTGGCCTCACTAAACGTGGTATAACTTTTGTCCTGTTTGAAATATTTTGATAAAATCTGACCACCATATGCCGATATGAATTGTCTTTAGGCCTGACAATTTTCATTTCGATATTCTTACTTTTGACCAAGATATTGGCAAAAAACCTAATTTTTTGCGCTTCGTTTTTGAATCGTCAAAAAACGGTGGGTGACCTCACTAAAAGTGATGTATCTTTTGTTCTGTTTGAAATATTTTGATGAAATTTGGCCGTCATATGTAAATATGAATTGTCTATAAGCCTGTAAAATTTCATTTGAAAATTCTTACTTTTGGTCAAAATATTGGCAAAAAACCTAGGGGGGTCTTTTTTTTAGCGCACCCTGTATATAATGTGTGTATCATGTGTATGTATGTGTGCGTGTGTGTATGCGTGTGTGTCTAGTTCCTTATTTTTCTCTCGTTATCTATATATGAAAAAGATCCCACGCATATTTAGAGGCGTAATAAGCGCCGACTAATGTGTTGCCGCGTAAGCGCTGCTGAGCAAGGCGGAGGAGGAGGAGAAGGAGGAGGAGGAGGAGGACGAGGACGAGGAGGAGTTTTCATATAATATATATAATATATATATGATGTGCGATGCTCGTTTGTGCATGGGACGTCGTCACTCTGGTTTTTCATCGCTACGAAAGCGGAATATTTTGTTCCGGGTGCATGTGGCGGGAGAGAAAACGTGCGCTAATTATTAAGCACACTTCCCGCTCTCGTCGCTCACTCGCATTCGACCGAATCCCCGGAGTGAACGGCCAACGCACGGAATACGCAATGAGCAGCAGAAGCAGCAGAAGCAGAAGCATGCAGACGCAGGCGCAGACGCAGACGCAGAAGCCAAAGCAGAAGCAGACGCAGAAACAGAAGCAGAAGCAAAGGCAGCAGAAGCAGAAAGCCATAGCGGAATAATTTAGATCGCAGCGTCGTCCCGGTCGAGCGCGGCTGTCATTTGCGTTGGAATTTCTAATTACTGTAGTGGCGTGCCATGGCCACTGCTGCTGCTGCTGCTGCTGCTGCTGCTGCATCGGTTGACAGACGAACGAATGGACGGAGCACGCCGCGGTCACACGGTGACGCTTGGGAGGAAGAGACGACGCAGGAAGGAAGAAGGAGGACGGTATAGTTGACTGTCGAAAAAACCGAGGAGTGACTGGAGGAGGAGGAAGAGGGGGAGGAGGAGGAGGATGAAGAGAAGGAGGAGAACGAGGACTAGGAAGAGAAGGACGGGGAGGTGAAAGAGGAGGAGGAGAAGGAGAAGGAGAAGGAGGAAGATGAGGAGGACGAGAAGCGGAGCAGAAAGAAGGGAAAAAGGAGGAGGAGGGGAGGGGGAGGAGAAGGAAGAGGACGAGGAGGGCGGAGAGCAGAAAGAGGAAAAAGAGGAAAAAGAGGAGTAGGAGGATAAGGTGGAAGAGGAGAAGAAAGAGGAGGACGAGGAAGAGAAGTAAGAAGAAGAGGAGAAGGGGTAAGTTGAATGCATGGATAAAGTGATGGTGGAATGGATGAAGTGATGGTTGTATGGATGAAGTGATGGTGGAATGGATGAAGTGATGGTTGGTGCTGGAATGAATCAAATGACGGACGATGGAATTGATCGAGTGTCCGATGTTGAACTGGATCAACGAACAATGTTCTATTGAATCTATTATAAATTATATGTTCTAGTATTGCGGCTGATCAAATAAATCTTGAACTATATAGACTCTATACATGTATATCATAGACTGTATATCTGGAATGTTGAAAATGATCAACTGCGAGAAACCAGCAAGAGCTTATTAAAAGGCAAAACTTGAGGATCGAAATCTGAACTGTAATCGTAATTCTACAGCGCCACGTTACAAGCCCACCCAATCTGACTTTAGAAGCCAAAACTCCAAAACTAGACGCAGAGCAACAACAGCAATTTTGCCGATTATTCCAATGATTTAACATCAGCTGTCTCTATATACTCTGCAAAATCTGAGCGTTGTCTTACATTATTAAAAGGCAACCAACTTACATATTTTTCTGGAGTTTTGTTTGTATGTGCACCTGTTTTAGCGCCCCTTCAAGCTCCCTACTCAGGGGCGCTCCCGCTGCAGCGCGGACACTGCATCGTAATTTCACACGGAATCAATTGTGAGTGAAAGACTTGCCCTATATATACGCGGCGAATTGAGGTGGATTCGAACCTGCAACCTTCCGACTGCAGCCTGCAAGGCAGCGAACATACCCATTCCACCACCGTGACCCGAGAGCTCTAGATTAGACGAGGCTAACTGGTTATGATTGGATTTGGACCTGGTTTGGAAATGAACAAATGAACAGCTCGGTTCAACAGAAGATCAACCTGTTGTGTGCAACTCAAACACTGTCGAGTGTCGATAGCCACTTCGTTCGCGCTGCTCCAGTTTCAGCATTCGTTTCTGTTGTCGACCGCACCGAGTAAAACGGCTGTTGGTTTTATGGCTTACAAGACTCACTATAGATTAGATTTGTGATGGATCAACGTCATTTCCTACAGTCAGGAGCTCAGCCTAAGTCGCCCAAGTCAAACGAGAAAATGAATCACTTGCTGAATAAACAACTCTTATATCAGGGCGACCGACCGACAGATCGGCCGATCGGACGTCCTACCGACCGACAGATCGACCGATCGGACGTCCTACCGACCGACAGATCGGCCGATCGGACGTCCTACCGACCGACAGATCGGCCGATCGGACGTCCTACCGACCGACAGATCGGCCGATCGGACGTCCTACCGACCGACAGATCGGCCGATCGGACGTCCTACCGACCGACAGATCGACCGATCGGACGTCCTATACCGACCGACAGATCGGCCGATCGGACGTCCTACCGACCGACAGATCGACCGATCGGACGTCCTATACCGACCGATGTCCGGTTTTAAGCGTTCTGGCAACGGAGACAGAAAAGCGATAAGAAGGAGAATGCCAGCACGAGGTCCATCCCAATCCGTGCAGCGTCGGTCTGCAAACGTGAGCACAATAAATTATGATGATCGTTGTACCTATACAGCTGGCAGGGTGCAAGAGTTGATTGTCCGAGGAACGGCGGTCGGAAGATGCTCGTCGCTCGCAGCCGCTGCAACCATCGACCGCCTCCACAGCCTCCTCAGCCTCCGCAGCCACAGCCAAGCCTAGATGGCGCCACTGCCAGTAACTGTACTGGCTCCCCGTGCCGACGACGCGCCTTGCTGACGCAGCGGTCCCAGAAGATTCGAAGAGCGCTTCGTAAGATCTACGGTTCGCATCGTAGTGGAGCCGTTCCCTGGAGAGGGATCCGATGGAAAGGGAAAAGCTTTTGTTTGGCCGATTATTATGGATCGCTTTTTCGGAATGGAACGAGGAAGATAGCGAGAAGCTTGACTGCAGAACGATCTCGCGAATGCATCGACTGCAGTACTAATACTCTTTGTCTGATAGCTGCGGCTGCAGCGCTGACTATCTTGGGAGTCGTATTTATAGGACTATGACGACGGCTGCGATGTGTGTATGGGTATGTTGTGCTATAGCCGGGAGTATCTCATGACTGGATCAACTGCTGAATATGTTCATCCATCCGCAAGTCATGCATTGTGCTGTGCAGTGTGATATATCCATAACGGTTATTGCTCCTCATCCTCTCGTCTGATCCGATAATGAATCGATTTTCTCTGTTGCAGAAATAGCCCTCCATGAATCAACAACAGCCACAATTATGCTACAGCATGTATACTCTGCAACCTATGAATATATGCGACACGACTGTGTTGCTAACTTAACCGGTTCAACAAGTATCTGTAGTACAGCTGTGTACACGCGTCTTGTCAGCGTGAAACTTCAGACAAATATAATGTGATTTAAAGTAGACCAAGGCCTATACGCAGTGATGTAGCCAGGAAAAGCACTCGCAAGGGTTGACATTTCAGAGGTTGTCAATGGGTAGACTAAATGTATATGGTTAAAAAAATACTCAAAATCAGTTTTCTGAATTCGAGAATTATTTATTTGTGGGTGTCTTAACCCGTGGAACCACTCCTTAAATAGCATAGGCTACACGCATGAAAATACAACAATGTAGCCTACCCATGGCATCTGCTTGATAATTTTCCTAGACTTCACATATTATGTGTAGCCTAGCGAAAGAAGTTACATCGATCCCCAAAATGCCACAGCGTATATATATATATATATATATATATATATATATATATATATATATATATATATATATATATATATATCCAACATGGGCGGATGCAGAAATTTTCGAAGGGGTTTGGCCAAAGGCCTACGGAACTACTCATGGGGGTGCCACGTCTACTTTCCGAGCAAAAGAGCTGGTCAAAAATAGAGAAATTTCTAAATGGGGAGGGGCCATGGCCTGATAGGCCTCCATGGATCCGCCCCTGATATCCAACCAAAATCATTCAATTCATTAGTCTATAGATATATCCTATTCTATATAATATATTCTTTGAAAAAGCTGTAAACGCCGTCTGATGTTTGCTATGTGTTGAGGTACAATTGGACGAAGGATGGGAATGATCTGGAGGAGAGACAACTGTTGTCAGTGGCAACGGAAGATGGAACCCTGACGTTAGACGTCGCCACAGAAACAGACGAAGGCGTCTACCAATGCTACGCTGAGAACAGATATGGCGTCGCCACAACCGTCAAGACTGTGCTGCGAATGGCAGGTCTATAATATACAAAGACAATACAAACACACGACAGAGAATTTATATGGCGCCACCTTTTGTGTATTTGAAGTAATATTCATGACCCATTGTGTGAATTTTCAGGCATCCACCTTAAAGTTATTTAAAAAGTTATCGTCGTCGTCGTCGTGACCATCCTCATTGCTGCGGATCGGGGATCAGAGTCGACGACGCCATCTTCCTCCACTGCTCTCTGTTCCTCGCGGTCCTCACACAGTCCGCCATCACCATCCCCGTCCATTCCTCCACGTCATCCATCCATCTTCTCCTCGGCCTTCCCCGAGCCCTTTTTCGTCCAGATAGCTCTGACATAAGAATGCCGGCAGCTTGTCTGCTCTGATCATGTGCCCGAAGTAGTTCAGCTTCCTTCGTCCTAAGTAGTTATACTGGTACACAGAGATAAGCTTAAATTGGCACTTAGATCCAAACGTGATTCAAAGATAACACAACAAACTTTGGGACGCAATAGCTTGTTAGTACGTGTATTTCCACCGTTCCACGGCATCGTTTTATAGTAAACAATGCTGTCTTATAGCATATCAAACCTGAGCCATAAGCAAATCAACATCGAAAGAAAGTCAGTTTTCTCAGAGAAAGAGATTGCATGCATGAGATTGATCAGTCGCTTGAAAGAGATAAGTTTAAGGTTAGAGGAAAATTAACGACAGTAACAGCCACTGCAATTTTCCTTTGAATGTCGCCACTGCAATCATTGCTTTAGAACGTTACTTTACAAGTATACCTGACTTTGGCAAATGCCCGATAATCAGTTCGACTTATAAAATGAATTCATGAATTGTTTGGATTTTGATTAGACTGAATTCTGGTCAATGTTTTTTTAAACAACAATCAGGGAAATTATACAGCGCCAAGTTAAATTAGTTATTATAATATATAGGTCTACTCCAACTTGGCGCTGTCAAAGCCATTATGGCATTGGTCAGGCTATGTGTCTAATATTAAACTCCCTAGAAATAATGCCAACATTCCTTTTTCAGGTTACTGAAGTTTAATTTGAATTACCGTGGCTGAACTGGGGCACCTCTGAGTAGAATTTGAAGAGGCGCTAAACAAGTTGTTTAATGAATGTATGAATTACATGTATCTTAATGTATACGTTGGCTGCTACTGCTGCTGCTGTATTTATGTGTGCCGTGTTATGTCCAATAAATAGTCTGCATTGTTGTGCCTCACAGAGCTCCATCCTTTTCCATCAGTTCATGAGCCAAAAGTGCACCGGATCCAAGTGGGTCGACCGTTGACCTTGCACTGCAGTCAGCCAATCAGCTTCCCAGCAGCGTCCGTCTATTGGGAAGAGAATCGAAAGGAGACGAAGTTGAAGACGATTGAAACGAACGAACGCATCTCAATCGACTGCAAAGGTACAAAAACTGCAGCAGCTGACATCTGCACATCTTCACTGTGTACTGTGGTATATACTGTATTGTGGAGTAGTATAAAGTTTAAGCTTAGTGCAAATAAACATCTTCGCAAGTAAATATAGTCTTCTACTAGACATCTTCGTAAGTAAATATCTTCGTAAGTAAACATCTTCGCAAGTAAACATCTTCGTGGGCAAACATTTTCGTTAGTAGATCTCTTCGCAAGCAAACATCTTCTTGTCTTCGTAAGTGAACATCTTCGTTAGTAAACATCTTTGTAAGTAAATAATCTTCGAAAGTAAACATCTTCTTGTCTTTGTAAGTGAACATCTTCGTAAGTAAACATCTTCGTAAGTGAACATCTTCGTAAGTAAACATCTTCGTAAGTAAACATCTTTGTAAGTAAACATCTTCGTAAGTAAACATCTTCTAAAGTAAATAATCTTCGCAAGTAAACATCTTCTTGTCTTTGTAAGTGAACATCTTCGTAAGTGAACATCTTCGTAAGTGAACATCTTCACAAGTAAACATCTTCACAAGTAAACATCTTCGATACCGGGCTAGTCACAGCGTTGAGTTCACCTGGATAGCCCAATTGGAAAACTGGAAAATTGCTGGGGGTATCACAACGGCGTATACATGATGATTAACCTATCTACGGATCTCCTTCCCAGTATTTCGCCAGCTGTTGAAAACCATTCACTTTTCGATGATGGCATTGAATTTATTTGTTAGGTCAGGAAGACATTTATTTCAGGAGTCGATATAATATGAAGATGCGATAGATGATGCAGGCCTAACTCCGCCACTGGTTGTTCTCTGCCAGTGCCAGTCCAAAGCCTGGATAAATGAGGAGGACGACACTTGTGGGGCGCGGTGGTGTAGTGGTGGCGTCGTCGCCTTGAAACCGGAAGGTTCGTGGTTCGAATCCACCTCAAGTCGCCGCGTATACGGACCTTGGACAAGTCCTTCACTCGCAATTGCTCAGCGCTTAGGCGTGAAACTCCGATACAGTGTCCGCTCTGTAGTCGGGAGCGCCTCTGAGTAGGTCAGGAAGACATTTATTTCAGGAGTCGATATAATATGAAGATGCGATAGATGATGCAGGCCTAACTCCGCCACTGGTTGTTCTCTGCCAGTGCCAGTCCAAAGCCTGGATAAATGAGGAGGACGACACTTGTGGGGCGCGGTGGTGTAGTGGTGGCGTCGTCGCCTTGAAACCGGAAGGTTCGTGGTTCGAATCCACCTCAAGTCGCCGCGTATACGGACCTTGGACAAGTCCTTCACTCGCAATTGCTCAGCGCTTAGGCGTGAAACTCCGATACAGTGTCCGCTCTGTAGTCGGGAGCGCCTCTGAGTAGAGTGCTTGAGGGGGCGCTATAACAAGTGCACATACATACTTACCATCTTTGATATGGCAGTGTCGTAAAACATGTAACAAGAGAGAGATGCAGACCTATACTTGTACACTTACAACCAGATTCCAGGAAATGGAGCATCCAACAAAACATGTGTGTTTATCTATGCGTGTATGCATTGTGATTGTGTTAATCGATGAAGGTGACCTTCATTTCGCCAACGTCATTCCGGAAGATCATCGTGGAGGTCTGTCGTACGTCTGCGTCGTCTTCAATCCAGAACTTCGAAGTCTCGTCAAGGGAGACGATCAGAAAATCGATCCACAGAAATCCGTGGGTCAGTCCATCATCCTCAGTCACCTAATCTAATCACCTAAAAGTACTTGATTGATTGACTGATTGATCTTAATACAGGCTCCAATGGTTACGCTACTAATAGACGAATAATATGTATACACATATGATGCAGGCCTAACTCCGCCACTGGCTTGAAGGGGCGCTATAACAAGTGCACATACAAACAAACAAACAAACAAACATAACTCGATTGTAACTCATGTGTGACTTGCAGTTTATAGTGGACTGATTATTATCAAGGTTCACCTCTAGGAAGTAACCCCTGCACTTCATAGTAATAGTGTTAAATGGTAGCCATTAAGTGTAGGCCCATATATAAATACAGTGTGCAGGCCTGCAGGGTGGTCCAGCATAAATAAACCGACTTGGCTTGCATATAACTCCATCAATTTTCGTAATTGGCGTATTTAGGAGTTGTTTAATATTTTTATAGAGGTTTATATAGATTGGTCCAATCGTTCTGCTTCCCCTCCCTGGACCTGCCTTCCCTCTCCCGACGTGAGTTTTGACTCATCTCGGATCTCCTTTTCATTGTGCTCAATGTGCTCCAGCCAGTGCCAATTAATTTTGTTGCACTGTCCTGAATAGAGATAGAAGCCCCGAGTGAAAGCCCCAGAATAGTTCCTAGCTGTACGTCCTTTCGCCTCGTAATTTATAGGGATGTATACAGGCATATAATTAGCGCGGTGAATTAGTAGCTCACAGCCTTGATGAATTAATTCCATGTTTTTATACAGCGCCTCTCCATGCCACTGAAAGCCATACAGACCGCATCTGACAGTCGCAAAGTCAATTTGCATAGAGCTCATTCGGTGCGTGATGCGACCTAGATTAATTTCGTTGTATTCGGAAAAAACCGACGACAGCTGGATATTTATTCTTGCAAGTGAAAGAGACGTTTAATCTCTATAGATAGACGAATCTCTCTCTCTCTCTTTATCTATCTATCTATCTATCTATCTATCTATCTATCTATCTATCTATCTATCTATCTATCTGTCTGTCTGTCTGTCTGTCTGTCTGTCTGTCTGTCTGTCTGTCTGTCTGTCTGTCTGTCTGTCTGTCTGTCTATCTATCTCTCTCTCTCTCTCTCTCTCTCTCTCTCTCTCTCTACCCCTGTGTGTGTCTGTCTGTCTGACTTGACGCAGGTCCTGCTCGTCATGAACCACCAAGACTCGTCTTCTCTTCATCAATTCCAGAGGTCGCCATCAAAGGACAAACGAAGAAACTCAAATGCATCTTCTCAGGATTGTTAGTATTAAAGCATTATTCGCAGCCGGGAATTAACACAGACTAAGAATAGAATGCTAAGAAATTCTATCGATCGATTGACTCTCTTATTATAATTATAGGTCTATGATGAACTCTTCGTTGAACGTCGCCCAGTTAACAATAATTATCATCATCGCGGTTCAGTTAGCCATAATTATCATCATCATTATCGTGGTTCAGTTAGCCATAAATATCATAATCATTATCGTGGTTAAGTTAGCCTTAATTATCATCATCAGTGTCGTGGTTCAGTTAGCCATAATTATCATCATCGTCGTGGTTTAGTTAGCCATAATTATTATCATCATTATCGTGGTTCAGTTAGCCATAATAATTATCATGATCGTGGTTCAGTTAGCCATAATTATCATCATCATTATCGTGGTTCAGTTAGCCATAATAATTATCATGATCGTGGTTCAGTTAGCCATAATAATTATCATGATCGTGGTTCAGTTAGCCATAATTATATCATCATCATGGTTCAGTTAGCTTCATCGGTTAAAGCGTTCGTCATGTGCACCGCTCTTTCGGTTTTGTGAGCGGGGTCACCGACATCTTCATAGATTTCTTACAGGCGCATTCACCGTAGACCTACAATAAACAGTGGCGGCGCTATAAAGCCTATACTCATAGGTCGCGGGAGATCATTTGACGTAGGTCTACTGTCTATCTTATTCTCAACCTGCCTTAATTTATTACCTGCCAAAATGCTTCGGAATTTTTAATAGACCTACTTCTTCGACCTGCTGAATACATGTAACTCCACAACCTTAATGAATGACGCGACATGTAAAAGTGTCTAGCTGGCACAGCCACTACAACAACATTCTTATAAAATCATAGGCAAACGTAACGATTAGAAAATAGAGATTCAACCCGGGTATCGGCGGAGACTTGCGCCCCTTGCGCCCCGCTGCGGACGCCCAAGGTCAGACTCAGTTCACCCTCAACTCTCATACAGTGCTCGGTTGGATCAGAGAACTTAAACGTGAACAAGCGAGTGTCCTGCTCTAATCTCAAGTAAGTCACCTGCCAGATCTATCCGACGACCTTCGTGTTTCTGGCTTCAGACCGACGCCAAGAGTGACCTGGAAGAGACTTGACGCTCAGCTGTCCGACAAAGTGGAGTACGCGAGTCATGGACAGGAGCTGGTCATTGCGAACACGGAATTCGAAGACGCCGGTCGATACCAATGCGAGGGAACGAACATCGTCTCGTCATCAGCCAAGGATATCATCCTCGCCGTCGAATGTCAGTTGGCCATTTTGATTACTTCTTCATCTGTTCTTCGTTTCTTAATAATAATAATAATAATTACGACAATTTATATGGCGCAGTAACATTGCCAAGGGCGCCTTACAAAGCAGCTGCACGGGATAAGCCCTAGCGAATAAGTATGATTTTAGCATGGATTCTTCTTCTTTCTATCTGCCTATTTTCAACAAGCTCTCTTTCGGAAAGACATTTTACTTCTATTGAACAAAGCTCGCAGTTAGAACAGTTGTTGAAGGAATGCAAATTTGGAAACTGATGACTAAAATTTTGTGAAAAGAGAATTTATGAATGCACGGATAAGGAGGTTCATTCTCTTGAATATTAGGTCGATTTGTATTTGACTTAAAAGTTAAAAACTACTCAGGTCTTGGCCTATTGGTCTTTCTATTTGCGTCGTTGGACGATGTAAAGATAAGTCACTTTTCGGGTCGGTTTGTGCCGAGCCAATGTAGGCTGCACAAATTTTCTGTAGGTTAAAGTAAGACAATGCTGTGCGTTATAGGCTAGCCTATAGGCTATTGGCATGGGCGGAGTTTTTCAGAGGCTAGGGGGCTATAGGTCTAAACAAAAAAGTCATCAACTTTTTCGGCCGGGAAATACATAGTAATTTTCATGAGATTTGAACTTGACGACTAAAAACAAGGTCATCAACTTTTTCCGGCCGAAACCGAAATTTTTTTCCCGCGTCGCGCCGTGCCTTCTAGGCCAAGTTTTTAGCCCCCACCCAAAAAAAAACGGAAACCAAACTCCGCCCATAGCTATTGGCTTACTGTTTGGTTCAACTCAGCAAATCCAACAAAATATGTTCTCAAGTAAATGTCTTGTTTTATTAAAACCAGAGCTTTGTCCGCCATGACGACTTTCTGCACCATCTACAAGCACGCATCAGTGCTGCAGTCTGAATGCCTATTCAGACTGCAGCAAAAGCCTTGGCCTTTTTCATTATTTGAAATTATTGCGTCTATAGTGTGATCAGACAAAGTCTTAGCGCTGAGGTACTTGTTTTATTTAGTAATTGCAATTATTGTGACCTATTAAAATTCCAATAAAATATTATGGTCCACTGTGCTTGTTGTTAACCAGCCACGCCATATTGGAGGAATGGTAGATCACCGGATGACGTAATCGCTTCGGAAGAAGATGACGTCACTGTCGCATGCCAAGTCAACGGTGTACCGAAGCCACTGATCACGTGGTCTATTAATGGAGTTCCATTAGAAAGTAAGTATGATGAAATCAGCGCCACGATCACACCTGTGACGTACGCTTAGACAATTATATAGACTTATTCGCACGAATACCATTACAAAACATCGCTCCATATTATTTTCTGCAATAATGTTCAACGTCATGCAACTGGACGGATGCTAATGCATGTCTAAAAAGGATTGTGATTGTACCATTATAATTTCATCGCATCTTAGCCATTCTTATCAACGTCGTCTTTAGTTTTGTCAAAAAGAGTTCTGTGACACGTGTCTAAGCGTAGGCCTATAGCTTTACACCTTGGTCTATTGCATTATATCATATGATAACAGGGGCGCCCGCAGGCGTACGCACTTACGCAAGTGCGTACAGCAGCGGCGCCCGTAGACGTACGCACATAGGTAAGTGCGTACAGCGCGAGGATAGAAAAGGTATGTTTTTGGGAAAATTTTAACTTGATGACTAAAAAATAAAAAAAAATAAAAAAAAAAAAAAAAAAAAAGGTCATCAGTTTTTTCGGCGGATAGAAAAGGTATGTTTTTGGGAAATTTTTGCTGACTAAAAAAAAAAGTCATAAGTTTTTTCGGCGACCTAACGAAATTTTTTTTTATGTTCGCCCCTCCTTCGAAAATTTCTGTGCGTACAAAAAAAAAATCCTGCGGGCGCCGCTGTATGATAAGCTTCTGAACTTGGCATCTAGACATGCAATTAGAGTCTTGACGGGAATTTCGTGTGCCCCGTTTTCTTTTTCCCCTCTCTGAAACGTTTAGCTTTTAAAATTACCTTCTTGATTACAACCTATTTTCACTAAAACGACAGCTAGTAGGCTAAGGGCGGAAACAAGCTCACACAAAAAATGGGAGAAAAAATGGACGCGGGACTACGCGATTGAAACAAGTGAGAGGACTCTTTTCTTATTCTCTCTTTCAGATGCTGCAAAGAATCCGCGGAGATCAGTGGGCGCCGACTTCTTTAGGATTGACAACGTAACTGAATCTGACACTCAAGTCATTCAGTGCAATGCCAGCAACACTCATGGCTACCTGTTTGCCAACGTCTTCATCAGCGTCCTAGGTTCGATTCCAAGTCAATAATTATTATTATAACCAGGGCTTAAAGTGTGCCAGGACGGTCATGGACGGCGTCCTGGCACTTATTTTCGAGGCAGGACGCCGTCCTATGACTTATTTGGCCAACACTGCCAGGACGGTCGTCCATGACTGCCAGGACGGCGTTCATGCAGTTCACAAATAGCTGGCAAACAAAAGCCTAAAATGGCTCCATTTGAGGTCGACACAGCTAAAAATGCGCCGGTCGCTGGGGCTCCGCCCCAGACCCCGCTATCTTAGCTTCTTAATTGCCTAAACTTTTAACTGTTGTGTGTACGGTAAAGACAAAACCTTTATCTTTTTTTTATCCTGGTAGCTTGCAACACTGAAAACGACTTATTCTTGAAGTTTTCGCGACTTTATTGTTCACAAATAGCTGGCAAACAAGAGTCTAAAATGGCTCCATTTGAGGTCGACACAGCTAAAAATGCGCCGGTCGCTGGGGCTCCGCCCCTGACCCCGCTGTCTTAGATTCTTAATTACCTAAGCATTTTCACTGTTGTGATTACGGTAAAGACAAAACCTTTATCTTTTACAATAAAACTTTTTTTGTTATCCTGGTAGCTTGCAACACTGAAAAACGACTTATTCATGAAGTTTTCGCGGCTTTATTGTTCACAAATAGCTGGCAAACAAGAGTCTAAAATGGCTCCATTTGAGGTCGACACAGCTAAAAATGCGCCGGTCGCTGGGGCTCCGCCCCAGACCCCGCTGGGGGAGCTTACGACGCTCCCCCAGACCCCCTAGTCGACATGGGCTTCGTGCCTTCGGCACTCGCAGCCTCGCGCCTTCGGCGCCGCCACTGACGACCAATTATACAATTCAGCGTCCTGGCACTTCTTTTTTTACACTTTAAGCACTGATTATAACAGATTCAATTGATGAGGAGAATTGCAATTCAGTTAAAAAAAATTGTACAATGATTATGACTCAGGTATGCAGTAGGCTATTAATAATATTCAACGAGAGATAACATTAAGCTATTTACAAATCTTGCAGCCTAGCGTCGACGGTATTAGGCTACTAATTGGCTAGTGATCTGAGACTTCAATAGCGTCGATGTTGGATGCACAAACCATAAATCTATGGCGCACCAGAGTCAAGAAGATCATTTCGTTGAGACACACACAGAGACAACTGATGTTGAATTATAATATGCGTGGAGACACAAAGCAAGTCCTTCACTCGTTTCGGCGTGAAACTCCGATCCAGTGTTCGCGCTGTAGTCGGGAGCGCCTCTGTTTAGGAATCTAGAAAGGGAGCTATGACAAATACTCGCACATAGGCTACCTACATGTAAGTCCAAAGCTCACCAGTTGCAAGCAACAGTGCACAAACAAGTGAGCAGGTAGAGCAGGTAGGCTAGTTACAAAAAGTTTAGCTCTAGCATTTGTAATAGTTCGTACTAGGCTACATGTTTCAGTTAATGACACGTTTTCGAGCTGAGAGTCAGACTCGGATCTGACGTGCCTCAGAATTAATTGTTTGACTAGTTAATTAAATTATTTATTTATTTATTTATTTCGTCGCTGAATAATATTATGTATCCTACATCATTGAAATATGAACTGAAGATAGAAAATGGTTATTTGTTGATTGATTGATGTTCAGCCGAGCCGCCCAGCTTCGCATCTGCGCCTCAGAAGGAGACGCGTCTGTCGGTCGGTCAGTCGGTCGTGTTGAACTGCCGAGCAGGGGGTGCACCGAAGCCATCCATAGAATGGAAGAGGAAGAGAGGAGGAAGAGGGAAAGAAAAGGAAGAGGTCATTCCGTTTTCTGGTGGCGTCGACTACGGACGTCTAGAAATCCTGGATAACGGCGACCTTAGCATCAGGGTAGGTCACAGTGCATGGCGGCTCTGGACTACTTTCCAACAGGGGTGGGGGGCAATGGCATAGAGGGTCCGGGTAACCTTACGAAATGGCCAGCTGGATGTCTGGTTTAGTTAAAACTGAAAGCATGAAAGATGTATACATGTTTATTGGAGTTTCATAAATTGTGTGATTTTTCACATTAAAAGCTTCAACTCAAAACAAAATTATTGGAAACAGAATGACTATGAAAGATATGTGTCAATTGATTTCAGGTCAGTAAACGAAGAAGATTCGTTCAGCATTGTGATGAATATTCAATCATGACAAGCAAATTTATCTTATTCCAGAAAGCAAAGCAGGTCCAACCAACATTGTATATGCCTATAGGCCTATAGTTGGTCGCAAATGAGCCTGAACGTTGTAAACAAAGCTTTTTATGTTTTGGCAATATAAGCCTATCGATTAAGGACTAGACTATAGGCCTACTAAACATTTCCCGAAAATGGCTCTTGTTGAGTTTTTATAACGCCGCTTAAGTTTCTGACGATATAAAAGATCTAAAGAATAGTTACGGATGAGAGGGCGTAAATACGTATACGCCCAATAGAAAACAGTCTATAGTTATTGCGAGCATTATATTGACCTACAATTGTCCTGGGCACGACGTTAAACTGCATCCATCATCTGCCACAGGGAACCCGCAACTTCCCTGTGCCGGTCCTAAGCCCGGATAAAATGAGGAAGGTTTGCCAGATGGGTGGAGATACGCTGGCAGTAAAAGACCAAGACCATAGAAATCCGCAAAAACCACGGCACAAGTGACATAGCGACCCAGATGCTTCAAGGTGTCATGATGTGGAGCTGACGTGCACAGGCCGGTCAGTACAGACCAGTGGAGAGAGTCGGGGGAGAGAGCGTGGGACACATACGGGCATTGACCCAGGTTGTCCTTCGTGCCTCTCTCCCAATATTCTCTTCATCAGACAAGGTGGTCTAGCTGGTTCAAGATGTTAATGGTATGGACCTGCAGACCGGACAGGTTGAAGATGGGCAACATGACGCGAGACAGACTCAAACAGAGAGTGGCGACGGACACCTACGGGCGTTTAGCCCAAGGATTTCGATGATGATGATGATGACAACTGTAGACCTGCGCTAATACCTTCACATAATATTTATGTTTGCATGAACCAGATCCACAGTATAGGATACCTGATTTAGTTGGTGTATTTTAAGTCGATTATTTTTTTTGTTATTTTCAGAACGCGCAAAGAGATGACGAAGGTAATTACGAATGTCGAATCAGCAACAAATTCGGAAGTGACGTCAGCAGTGGTCTCCTCCTCGTCAGAGGTATGCACGACTATTAATAGATCTATGACTAAGGCTTCTGACTGATGCCCTGGAATTCGTTAAGTTTGAGCAGAAATCATTCAGTTCGGCCCATAATTGTCATTTCTGTCTTCAACTCAAATGCAATATTAATCACCAGTGTACTGTCACCATTGTCCGCCGCTCAAACAGTTCTAACGAAACAATTAATTATGCGTCACCCTTATATATGCCTATTTAGGCTACCTATATATAGGTCTTTATTTCGTTAATTAACTTAACATGATATAGGCCTAACATAGTTTACAATCGTTCAGTGGACTAAAGATCTGTGTAAGAGCCGTCACTAATACAATGTCTTAATATCCCATTTGCCATTATGGCCTATAATTCTCTTGTCGTTGAAGTTGCTGAGTGTCTAAACTGAAACTGCCTCAGCACTCAGCTCATGCATGCAGGCATTCACAATTCTGCTGCTGAGGAATCTTTGCTTGTTGACGCTTTCTAAAGATCTTATTGAAGAACTTTAAGTTAACATTGCATCAGCATTGCAGTCTATAGTTCTCTAAAACAATCGGAAGAAAGTCCACGATTAACCCAAACGTCCTTCAACAGACATTGAAAAAATTATATGAACCCAGATATCCAGCAGAAGCTGGACATCATAAGCTCATTGCTGAGACAGTTGCCCAGAAAGACGTATACTTTATCAGGGCCGGATTAAGGCATGTTCAACATGTTCGGCCGAACAGGACCCCACAATTTGGAGGCCCGCACATGAGTGGAAAAAATTCCGAAAAGTTTTAGATTTTTTAGCAAGTTTCAACCAAACGACTTTTAAAAAAGGTCATCAACTTTTTCGGAAGGGAGAATAATCGGTATATTCTACGAAATTTTCGACCGAACGAGACAAAAAGGTAATCAGAATTTTCGGCCGAAGATCTGCAAAAAATTTCCCGCACATGGCCCAACATTTCTTAACCCGGCCCTGTATATAATAAGAATGTACAATCGTGTATATCTTTTTTTTCTTCAGAGCGAACGATGATAATGGATGGATCCGACGATCAGTTCGTTGTGGCTGGAAGTGAGAATGTCATCTTCCGCTGCAACGCTTCCACTGATCCGGCGGAAAAGGATCGTCTCAAGATCGAGTGGAGTAAGGATGGAAAAGTCATTCCAGGCGAGGATGACGGTCCAAAGTTTTCGGTGGAAGATGGAGGAAGGCGGATGATCATCACCAAGGCGCAAGTGACCGACTCTGGCAGCTACACCTGTCGAGCCTCGAACGGTCTCGACTTGACTTCGCATACAGCCAAATTAACCGTTAAGGGTGAGGAATCTAACCTGCACATGAGTAGCCTATCTGTCATGGACGGAGTTTATCAGGGGTTAGGAGGGCTAAGCCCCCAAGAAACCCCAGGGTCATGTTTTTTACCGTGTAAATGGTATCTTTTTCGGGCTTAACCCCCCTCAAGAACTTCCAACCAATGACTAAAAAAAGGTCACCAACTTTTTTTGGGTATTGTCGGCTCCGGGCGTTCTGGACCAAGTTTTTAGCCACCCAAAAACGGAAACCAAACTCCGCCCATGCTATCTGTTCAGAAATGCATGTGATGCCACGTTTGCATTTACACTAATGTGATTCAATGTGAATTTTAAAACACGCATCTATGTAGCACCAATTTTTAAAGTTTATTTCAAGTTCATCTTGGTGACGTCACCTTTTTATATGGAATTCTTGAAGACAGAATTATTCAGTCTGATATTTATCTGGTTGTTGACCATGGTATATCCTATTGACTGACACAGCGTCAATATTTTACGGGAATCTGATGGTTAACTCTACGCGTTTGTGAGGGCTCGCCACTGGTGACTTTTTCAGCTTACTGTGTTTTGTTTTGCAACTTGTTATCTTTCGCTCGCTATGACTTTAGCATCATTTCGGCTAGTTAGTGCAGAGAGCGCTTCTGAGCAGATATCTTGAAGAGGCGCTATATAAATTCTCAGAATGAATGAATGAATTTTCTAAGCTTGATTCCAGCAGGGCTTAAAGCGTGCCTGGAGGTTATAGACGGCGTCCATGCACTTGTTTTTAAAATCTGAACGACGTCCAGCCTCTTATTGGCGAGCACAGACTGGAAGGGTAAGGGGCGTCCAGGCACTTATTTTTCCACACTTTAGGGACTGGATTCCAGCGCAACTCAAATATCTAAAAAGCAAATGAGAGACAGCCGATGCCATGCAGTTCTGGATGTCTCTTAATTCCCTCTCTCAGGAATTACAGGGTCGTTCGAGAGTTTTTACAGACAAGTGGAACTCATATCCAAACAACATTGAGATTCCATATATGATCCGAATCAGCATTTTTACCCCGCAAGAAAAATTGTCAGCTTATCTCCCTCAATAACTCTTTACTCCAAATTTTGCACACATCTTTTTATGTTCAATTCCGCCCTACAACATGAAACGAGAGTCAGCTTCCTCCTCCTAATATTACCTTTACTTTTCAGACAGGTTTAGTCAATTTTGAAGTTATGGCGCATTGTAAATTCATAATGCCTTTTTGCCGGATACTCAAAGCCATGTGAAAGCTAAAGTATTTTTTCTGCATGGACCCGTGTGCCTTGAAAATGGTACCCGATTAATAGGGTATAATATACAACGCATGTATAAAAAATACGTAAAATTGCAGTGCTCCTATTTCTGCTTCATTTGACGGCGCTGTGTTTCGGTTGAATGTGACAGAATGTCGTCTTAATAAAAAAACAAATCGAACGGAGAAAATGTTGAGAAAGTGAAAATATAGAGAAAGTAAGTCGTCACTGTTAGTTAGCCGTCTCTTCTGTAAGTGGATTGCATTAACGGTCCCGAAGCCTTCGCGTGTCGAGTCCTGCAGGTAGCCTATAGATAGACAGGCGACAGACATTAATGAGACGCTATTAGATCAGCTAGACTGATGGTGAGCGGAGTTCAGATTGGATCTGGTTAGATGAGATAGGATTAAATAGAATGAGATTGGATGGACTAAGTTGAAACGGGATGAGATGCATCATGGGTCCAGTGGGACGAGATAATTATAGGATGCAGTGGAATCTGTGATGGAAGAGGTTAGAACGAGACGAAACAGACGACCAGAGTGAAAGAAGAATCGAATCGATTGCCAACTTTGCAATTGCAATTATAACTTCAATAATTAATTACAACGATTTTCGCTTTTCGTCTCACCGGGCAATTTAATCGTCTCCAGTTTGGTTTGCCTCCTCCTCCAGGTCCACCAGATCCTCCCAAGGACATTCGTCTACTGAGCTGTTCGTCGAAGACAGCCGAGGTGACGTGGAGTCCGGGTAACGACAACAGCGATCCCATCACCGGATACATCATCTACCACAACACCAGCCACGACGAAGCGGGTAAATACGAGGAGGGCGCCAGGGTGAGCGCCTCTGCAAGACACCTGGCCCACGTCCAGCTGAGACCCTGGGCCAACTACACGTTCCACGTGGTGGCTGAAAACGGAGTCGGACTGAGTGGTAAGAGCGAGATGACGCATGAGCCGTGCACCACTCCATCCACGAGACCCAACCGCAATCCACAGCGAGTCTGCACGGATAGCAAGAGTCCATCTCAGCTGGTCATTGTCTGGGAGGTAAAGACCAACTGGAGGATTCTCGGCATCTGCCGTTTCGAATTATATCCAGGGCGTATATTTATATAATGCTTCAGTTGAATTAATCAACAGCATCGGTTAGTATAGGCCTACAAGTTACAGGTACATGATATTTTATCAAAATCAGTTTTATACATGTACATCACAGTCGCTTTCAGGAATATAATTTTATATGCGTAACATAATTGGCCTATTATTATTATTATTATTTATTAATATTATTATCACTATTATTATTATAATTATTCTGTAAATTTATATATTGTCCCTTCAGAACTGTTACCTCGTAGTGAACGATGTTGTACAATTCGCTGTAAGCAGCGCTGCACATACAGTCAATATAGCAAGGTAACATTGGCATGGCATAATTATATGAAACAATAGACAAACCCCAAGCCGTTACATGTTCTACACAAATCAACAAAGCAATCCACTTTAATCAATTAAGAAACCGCCTACAACGAGCAGCAGGCAGCTAAAAAAAAGTCCATCAGTAGCGATAGTCGACTGATAAGTTCTGCTAAAATGCAAGCATCATAAACAATGTGTTCTGCAGCCGATGCTAAGAACGGAGCACAACGGGCCCGGGTTCCACTATGTGGTCACTTACCGAACGCTTGGAACGACGGATCTGCCTGGAACGGAAGTTCGACGTCCAGTCTTGGACTGGAGACAAAGCGAATTGGTCGTCGATGGTCAACAGACGTTCGAGGAATACGAGATCTCTGTCCAGGCAGCGAACAGCATCGGAACAGCTCACGGAACCCTCGACAGGATGATCGGGTACTCAGGCGAAGACGGTAGGTATTCATGTATACACCATGCAGTCACTCAAGCGAGGATCACTGGCACCTCGCAGTTGCTTCTCTCTCAGCGGCGTTGCTTCGTTGATCGCCAATTATAGCATACAGTGCATGCATAATACACCGCAATGCACACATGTACACTTGTACAGTATAAACAATAATATTCAGTGGAGTATATCATACAACTGATCAATCAATCAATCCATCGATCAATCAATCAATCGATATGTTAATATTCAATTGTTCTATCAGACATTTAATTACTAAGTTGCCTTGCCTATGTCATTCACCAAACCATTCATTGACCCACTCAGACAGTCAGCCAGTCGGTCAGTCAGTCAGTCAGTCAGTCAGTCAGTCAGTCAGTCAGTCAGTCAGTCAGTCAGTCAGTCAGTCAATCAGTCAGTCAGTCAGTCAGTCAGTTAGTCAGTCGGTCGGTTAGTCAGTCAGTCAGTCAGTCAGTCAGTCAGTCAGTTAGTCAGTTAGTCAGTCAGCCAACCAGCCAGCCAGTCAGTCAGTCAGCAGTCAGTCAGTCAGTCAGTCAGTGTGTCAGCTGGCCAGCCAGTCACCCAGTCAGTCCTTTGTTCAGACAGGCAGTCAATTCCGTTTCATTCGGTTGTGATTAAGCCGATGTTCAAAATCGTCGTGTACAATGTGTACATGTAGCCTATGTTTTTTTCCCTTTTTCTCGCAACGGTCGTCGACAGTTCCCGTCGAGCGACCGAAGAACTTCCATCTGATCGACGAATCGCTGAACGACACCAGCGCCGCATTTGTCTGGGACGCAGTCCAGGAAGATCGCAGAACCATTCGAGGATTCTTCCAAGGATATCAGGTAGGCAGCAGTCATGCTCATCGTGTACTTTAAATGATCCATGGCACATCATCCTTCCTCTTCTTGTCTCCCTCCTCCACTTTCCTACACATTCTTCTGAACCGACGTCGTAATTCAACTCCTCTTCCTCTTCCTCCTCCTCCTCTTCCTCCTCCTCATCAATGTTGCAGTCGTGGATATTCGCGGGTACACAGAATGTTCTCACTTCACAAATATTTTGTGTGTAGCATACGAGAAAAATGACCAGCAGAAAGGCCTAGGAAAAAGTGGCGTGTAGCCTAATCACCTCTAATTTTGTCAGAGCAACCCTGATTATCATCATTATCATCCTTTCATATCATTTTGTCAACATTGTATTTATTGTAGCCGACTTTGTGCTCCTCCCCTTGCAGGTGTCATCACAGCTTTCGTCGAGCAACTTCGGAAGGCTATGTCACGCCATGCTGCGCTCTAGATCTCCCATTGGAAACGCTACGAAGGCAAGAAGGACTACACGCTAGACCTGATTTCTAGTCCTTCAAGGAGCTGATAGACAAAGGCAAACACCCATCGAATTATTTGGGGCTGCAAAACACCGTGGAGTCGAACCTAGAGGTCAAGGGCGATCAGTAATGGTTCGCGGTAGAGACAACGCTCCAGGAAAGAAGAGAATCGTCTGATAATTTTCGATGTTGATGATGGTTGTGGTGGTATTTGCAGTTTAACGTCACTGTGTGGTAACAAAGACCATTAGCGACGCCCTCCTCCTTTATCCAGGCTTGGGAGTGGCACTGGCAGAGTGCAACCAGTGGCGCAGTTAATGTTGATGATCGTGATGATTTCTGTCGAATAGATTCGCTTCTGGAAGTCATCGGATCCAGGAAACGTTCGGACGGAGGACGTGATCGTCCACCCGTGGACTGCGTGTCGTCCGGTCACCGAGCGGGGGCGACACGGGGCAACAGCCTCTGACCACCATCGGTCAGTCCATAAGAGGATGGTCAGTACGGCGACGATCGAAGGACTGACGACGAAGCTCTGGCCGTTCTCAACGATCACGGCCGGGGTCCTGGTCATCAGCGGAACGAAGAAGGGTCAACTGAGCGATGCCATTGAGTTTACGACACCAGAAGGAGGTCCGCAGAACTACCGCATAATAATGAAGATGATGATGATGATGATGATGATGATGATGATGATGATGACGATGACGATGACGATGACGATGACGATGATGATGATGATGATGATGGTTCTCTGCCCGAAGGCCAGTAATTATAATCTAAGTGAATCTTATTAATAATACAATCTCAATGGCATCTAAATGACAGCCATAGCTGAGATCATTCATATGAAATCAAAATTATCATTATCATCAATTTTCAAGTGAGTCTTGATCTTTTGTGGAGATAGGCTAACTGTCGTTTGTTCTTTTGTACCATGTAGGCTATTCTTATCTTCATTCGCTATGCATATAATATAATGGAATAGACCTCTATAGGCCTCTGACTGTTAGTCTGTTAACCTATTGTTCTGTATTAGTTCCGGATGTGATTCCTGCCTTCTGGGTTTCTGAGCGGGGGTCACATCATCTGCGACTGTCTTGGTCGGCTCCATTCGAAGTCAACGGAATCCTAAAGGGATATGGCATCTCCTACAAGGAAGGTCAGTTCACATCGGTCAGACAATTATTGGGCCGGTTATTTATTTTTTCCTTGAATTCGAGTAGACTATAGGTCTACCTATAGTCTTGTCAAATCCAATGCGGGTCTATAGATGCTTGTATAACATTACTGTCGTATCATATGCCATTGGCGTTTTGTCAGACTGTCAGCCAGGTCAGAGTAAGTAAGTAAGTAAGTAAGTAAAGTCATCCCAGGACCGAAGACCCGTTGTTGAGGCGCTCATCTCCTTTTCAAGGCCCTTAAGCCGGTGTCGCGTGACAGAGTCTCCCCCCTAAAAGTCTCCCCCCGGAGACTCTATTTCGAAATAGATTCTCCCCCCGGAGGATCTGTTTCAGAATAGATTCGCCCCCCGGAGACTTTGTTCTGAAATAAAGTCTCCGGGGGGAGAGAATATTTCATCCCCTGTCGAAACAAAGTCTCCCCCGGGGAGACTTTATTTCAACGCGCGATTTTATACAGTCGCATCATATTAATCTATACCAAAATATGTCTGAAAGTTGTCCGTCTGTTTGAATATTATTTTGAAACAATTTGCAAAACGTTCTCTTGCGAATTTGTATGTAAACGCGATTATTTTCAAATCACAATTCGCTTCAATACCCGAGATACAATTTTTTAAAAATTCGATGTGGTAATTATTACCGCAAAATTAAGACGCTCTTCACCGTTATATCACGGCGCCATTGGTGTTGATATCATCTCGGGGTTAAGCATGGGTTTAAGCGGAATCACAATAATAATAAAAAAAATGATAGTATGAATGGATAACCGCAAAATAAGAAAACATAATGACAATATTCTTGAATAATAAATATCGTCTCGTATCTGGACATTTATAGAGCGCTCCTCGCCGTATGAACTACTCAGTGGCGATCTCGGTGCATAAACACCGGAGCTTAGATTTTAAGTGAAACTATTTCAAGCATCGTGTAGACAAAAAGGGGACCAAGAAAATAAATCTGCCCGTGGGGGAGTGGAGGTCATTCAACGCAGGGGTACGGTAATATTTTTATAAATATTATCGGTTAGTCAAAATTCTTTCCATAAATCCAACTTCTATTATTTTCATCAAGAGTTATTTTCGTCAATCCAGCATCTATTCCATCAGGAATTATTTTTATGATTTAATCAAGAAATGCTTCAAATAATCAACCCAGCTTAGATTTAATGAAGAATTCTTTTCATCCATCCACTTTATATATCACCAAGCCCTGTTTTCATCAACTTCAATTTCTGGTTTACAGTTTACAGGTTTACTTAAATTACAGATTTACCATAGACCTTCAATGTCTTGACAACTGTCAACTAAAGTAGGCCTACCTGATTGAAACCATAGTACTATTTAGTGACGTAGGCCTAAGCTAGGCCTACGGGATTGAAAACATGGAATTATTTCAACAACGTATACCGTAAATTGCTAGCAGTGAAAGTCTCCGAAAGGATATAAAAGGATGATTCATCATTAATTTTTTATCATTCTTTATTTCCTGTGTCTATAACATATCGGTTAACCTGAGATTTGGTTTCTAGAAAATATTTGCGGTAAAATAGAAGTTGACTAATAAATAAAATGTCGATAATAGGCCTATATATATCGCTTTAGCGTCCTAAATTATTTTCCTCGCGCAACAATATTAGTTTTTTTTTACCTTGGCATGAAAACGTTTCATCAATCCAGCTTGAATCTATTTGAACAACAGGCCTAATTGCATTTTTTTATCGATCGATCCAACTTCTATTTAAAAGACTATTTTTTATGAATCTAGCTCCAATCGAAGCAAAAACTATTTATTGACCCCACCCCTACTTAAGTGAAAATACTTTCACCAATTCGACTCATCAATCTATTTAGCGGTGTCACGACAACTCGTCTACCGACAACTCGTCTAACGACAAGTGGTCTCCGGACAATTCGTCTACGACAACTGGTCTACAGACAAACTGATACAGCGCTTGAGAAATGGAAGCTGGATGAAAGTTTTTACAAGTGAAATGGAGGTTGGATTGATGAAAAAACGCAAGAGAAATGGAATCTGGATGATGGCTCTTTTACAGGTGAAATAGAAGTTGGATTGACGAAAATAATGTATGAGAAATATAAGCTGGATGAAAGTATTTCTTGATCTGAAATAGAAGCCGGATTGATGAAAAACGCTCAAGTAATGGAAGCTGGATGAGGACATTTTTTATATCTAAAATAGAAGCTGGATTGACGAAAATAACGGGTGAGAAATAGAAGCTGGATAAAGGTATTTTTGGATCTGATGTAGAAGCTGGATGCATGTCGAAATACATTAATAAAATCATCAATCCAGCTTCCATTTAAGCTAAAAAAACATTTTCATGAATCCAGCTTCTATTTCATCAATACTATTCGTTTGTAGACCAGTTGTCGTTAGACCAATTGTCCGGAGACGAGTTGTCGGTAGACGAGTTGTCGGTAGACCAGTTGTCGTGGAACCCTATTTAGCAGGAATTCTTTTCGTCAATCCATGCAATGGTGATTAATTTAGAACGCTAAAGTGATATATTTATTATAATAATTATCAAGAATTCTTGCTTAAATATAGTGGATTGATGGAGGCAATTCTTGCTTAAATTGAGGTTGGATTGATGAAAATAGTCCTTTCCTAAATGAAAATTCCAATGACGAGAAAATTTAATAGCCTAGGCCTACTAACTTACCGAGTAAGCTTAAATGTATTATACCAATGGGCGTAATTGTAGCAGTTATAGGACCCCTGGGAAGTCGGGCCACTTATGTAAACTACCCATGAATCGGATTAATAAAATAATAGGCCTACGCCTAACTAATTAATTGGATACATGGGTATAATACTGCAGTCTATTTGAGCGATGCAGGGGGTTGCCATATTGCTTATATGCACAGGCACTCAGTCTTCGGGATCACCATAACTCGTAGGCCTAATAAATCGGTTGAGATATCTATAGGTCTAAGCAGCAATAAACTTGAGCGAATGGCCATAAGAGAATCAGCGTCGAGCTAATTAGTAGCTAACTGGCATAAGCAATACAATCCTCATCAATAATTAGGCTATAGGTAGGCCTAATTGTAGGCTTGTGTAAATTACAAATCACACGATCGTAAGCCTTTGTAAATAGCAGCCAGTTAAATGTTTATTTCTAGTGAGAACAATTTCTTAATTATATTGCAATGTATACTTATGTAGGGTATACGGTTCTCTCCGCTGCGCTCTAATGACATTAGTGGCCCGACATCCCGTGGTGTTAGGCCCGTAACTAAGCTACAATTACGCCCAATGGTATAGAACACTTAAGCTTACTTCATAAGAGTCTCATTTTAATTCAAATGTATTAATGTCTAATTCCACCAATAGACACAGAAATAATTTATTTAAGAAAATATACACTTTAAATCCGAAAATATAGGGGGCGACTTTTAATAGGGGGAGACTTTGTATCGTAGAGGGGGAGATTCTATTTCAATGGGGGAGACTTTGTTCCGATACAGAGTCTCCCCCCGGAGACTTTGTATCAGCAAAGGGGAGACTCTGTTTCGGGGGGAGACTTTATTTCGTGACACCGGCAATGGACGAATCCCAAGGTCCTGGACACGGGCCAGTGATTTTCCAGGACTTGCGTTTACTTCCCAGCTTACGCTGGTACCAACTTATACTGCTTGCAGTGCTTGGTGACAGAGGCACGTGTGCGCAAACAACTTGCCCAAGGTCGTTACCCGGATTCGAACCGTAACCGCCCGCTCCGTGAGCGAGCGCGTTACCGATCAGCCACCAGGTCGCACAGCCAGGTCAGAAGCGAGGATAAAAGCAAGATATAAGCGAACTGCAAAAGATGAGCTTCTATTCTGAAGGTAGAAGTAATTGGCAGCGTATTCCAAAGCCTTTTTCAAAATTTACGACCAATGGAAGCGTGGATATCCGATGATTTTCTGGCTCGGTGTATAACACGAGTCAGATTCCGATCGCTTCTAAAAGTTTAGGAATCTGGGCAGCGGGTAGTAGGCCAGCAGCGAACAAAATATATATATAGCTGGGCTGATTTTTGACCAGCACCTCGTAAACTGAGACAAATCTTTAAATAGAAGGATTTATTTCGCCAACAAATAAACTTTGTTACACTTAATATGTCATTCATCGTGTCGACGCAACACAGCACGACATGAGAGACTTAACAACTTTTGTATTACCGGTATAGCAAAATGTCTAAAAGCATTCTTCGACATACATGTACACGTAGTGTTTCTAAAGTAATGCTTTGCCTAATCATTCCCTAATGTCTGTGTTTTTGAGAAATTTCTTCCCAATCTGTTTTTAATTCTGTCCGTTCGCCTATTTGTGTCCGTCTGTCTGTCTGTCTGTCTGTCTGTCTGTCTGTCTGTCTGTCTGTCTGTCTGTCTTAACCCTTTCTCCATTTTTGTATGTATCTGTCAACTTGTCTTGGCGATCCGTTCCGCATAATCAATAATATCCTTAATGATAATACAGCGCCGCCTGCGATCGACACCTGGAAGAACATGTACAGCACCTATCCGGATCTGACGTACCGGAAGATTCGTGACCTCAAGAGTGACACGGTCTACATGATCTCCATCTGGGCCGAGACGAACGCTGGACGAGGTCAAGAGATGACCATCGAGGAGACGACCGTCTCAGAAGACGGTAAAACTTCCTAGTTACCTTCGTCGGATTTCAGCGGTACATTCATTCATCGTGCAGATTTGTATAGCGCTGCATCAAATGTTACTACTCAGGAGCGCTCCTGACCCAACTTCTGTGAAAGGGACTCTTTTAAGGCTACGATAAAAACGCATCTCAGCAAACCATGGGCATCAGGCGTAGGCTATGGACAGTGGGAACCGAATCCATACCATGAGGCCAATAGCTGAAAAACCCACATATGTCAATGTCGAACTTGTTGTGTATAATATGAAGACATCGTTCATGTGAAGCTCAAAAGGAGCCATACTACAGTATACAGTATATATATATTTATATATATATTCGTTTAATTCAATAAACAACAAACACAACGCTGTAGGAGTTTAGGTTTACATTAGCACAATTGACAGTTACTGTAGGCTATGGCTGCTTAAAACTTATAGTCAAGATAGTTAGTACATGTTTTTGAATATCATTCTTTAGATAAAATTTGATGAATCTTTATTGGGGAGGATGAAATTGTGAGCCCTTTCTCTAAAGTTATATAATGGATCACGCTGTAGTGGAAAGAGATTACGGAGGACATGAAGTTCGTTACCAACAGTGGCGGCGCTAGGGGGGTCTGGGGGGCTAGGCCCCCTACAAGAGGCTCAGCCCCCTAAAAAGGGCCATCCGAATTTTTTACATTGAAATATCCACGATTTTCCGCTGATGACTAAAAAACAGGTAGCCAGAAATTTTGGCGGCGAAAATTTAAAATTTTCGCCGCGAGGCTTCAGCCCCCTCGAAACTGAAATCCTGGCGCAGCCACTGGTTACCAATAAGCGTTACAGTATGCATTAAAAAGGGATTTCGATTCCTTTAGTCATCTTGTTTCGGTTTTCGAAGATAAATTGCCGTTTCCATTTCCGTTTCCATTTGATCGCAGTGCCTGACCAACCGACGATCGAGTCCATGGAATCCGGTTACGATTTCGTCAACGTGTCATGGCTACCATCAGGCGATGAAGCTCCAAGAAGTCCAGGCAGTGACTTCGTCGTTGAGTACAGACACACGGGTAGGCTGAACAGACGCCATTGATCTCGTTGATAGAATTATAATTAACCCTCGGGCTACCAAGCGGGGGGTGGTTGCAACCCTCCCTAGGTTTTTTCCAAATCAATCTTGTTCCGTTTGGAATAAAATTTTGACGTTTTAGGTAGCTGTAGAGGGTTCATTGACACACATTTTGAACTAAAAAAATTTATGATGCCCCCTACCGTTCAAAAGTTATACCCGATATACCAAAGGTACCAGAGGGGTGGATACCACCCCCTTAGATTATCGACTATAACTTTTGCGCCCTTTAATATGAAGAGACACAAATTATACCATTCTATAGACGGAATGTGGGGCTACATTTCCATGCTCATTGAGTTGTCTGTTGACAACCGGAAGTGCTCAAAATAAATAAAAATGTATATAAAGGTGCTTTATTTTCATAAAACTTTCGTGTTTTTTCTATTATAACTTATCCATAAATTATTTTTTGATAGAAATAAATTATGCCATTCTGTAGAAGGCATCTAGGGCTATTTTCTAATACTAAATAATTTGTCTTTTGATGACCGGAAGTGCTCAAAATAAATAAAAATGTGTGAAAATTTTGGGGTTTTTTTACAACGCAAGCCGATATGTCTGCGTATAGGCTAAACGTTTTTCAGCCGCTACAACATGCTTTTTTGTTTTGATTTAACATAAAACAGACTTATTACTAGTTTTTATAGATGAACATTGGACTTTATTATATGTAAACTATTTTTTATATATAAATCATGTTTAAAACACACATAATCTAATATATTCCCTATGCGTAAGTATACGTTTTGTGGAATCGACGGGTACCCATGGTCAAAAATTCATAATTTCGAGGTGCATTCATATTTTCTAAACCTAAATATACCATTTTGTGCAGAATTGAATGCTGAATCCAATGGTGTATTACAAGTTATGATATCTCAAACAAACCCAAAATCCATGGAGGTGGTAACCCCCCCTTGGTAGTCCGTGTTACAAAAGAGCTTGGTAGCCTGAGGGTTAAGGTTATCATCATTCTGATGCATGGGGCTTAATACCAAAGCCGAATATTAATAGCCGTGGTAATTTATCCTGTTAATTCGATGAATGTCGGAATGATTTTAATCTCAAGAGTAAAGCAAATGAATTTCTGTCTCGGAGTTATGTGTTTATAGGGCAGCTGAACCTATGAAAAGTGTTGACAAAGTTTAAGGTAGATAGCAAAGTAAAACATCGTGTGGAAAGGTAGTTGTACGAAGCAAGATTAGTCGGAGTTAAGCATGCTAGAGCATGAGCAATCAGATCAAGTCAAGTCAAGGGATGAATGTAGCCTAAGGCAATTCTGATGTAGGCCAGGCTTAGGCAGGAACACGCAGTATACTTCCTGAAATCCTGCAATCGTTCTAGTTTCAAAATATATCTAAATGCTCTTTTAAATGTAGGCCGATATGTTTGCGATTCAAGATAACTCAAAATATTGATATGATACTGAAACTGCACGGAATGTACAGTTGTACATTGTATATACAATGCATACGTTGCAGGGTAATTGGCGAATGGAATGCGCATGATTATTTTTAGGTTCCGAAGAGTGGGAGCAGTCGGAAAAGGAGAGCCAACACAACTGGTTTAATGTGACGAAGCTGGAACATGGAGAGACGTACGAATTCCGAGTAATCGCTTTGAACAGAAAGGGAGATGCCATGAAATCGGACGTGAAGAGTACAAGAGTCGGCCTTAAACACGGTATAACACCACCTACTACATGTACATGTAGCCTAGGCCTATATGCCACCGTATTAGTATTCATTTTCCGACACAAGACGAACACATGGCCAGAAAGGCTGAATGGAGTCAATGGACACGCAGTGGACTGCCCGTCACTATCCCGTGACATCCTAAATGTACCCAGTCTATCACTGCCCATTAACTTTGTTTTGACTGAGCGCTTGTTAATAGACTTAAACTCTGCTATTCTTTTATGGGGCTCTGGAAATCTCGATGTTGCGAGCCCTGCGTTCTTAAGGGCACCCGCCTTCTTTCCGAATTGATCTACTGCCTTGAGTCGCACCGTTATAACATACCTTTAATTTCAATCAACTTAACACTGTTGTGTAGGCTATATACTGTGCCAAGTAGCCAACCATTTACGCAAGCCATATCTCTAAGAAAGACTCAGTCAAGTGGTGGTGGTAGTTGCAGTTTAACGTCACTGTGTGGTAACAAAGACCTTACTTGCGACGCCCTCCTCCTTTATCCAGGCCTAGAACTGGCACTGGCAGAGCAACCAGTGGCGGAGTTAACCTAGTCAAGTGACTGTCAGGCTGTCAGCTAACGTTTTCTGCGTTGTTTCAGTAGAAATTTATGTTTTCTTTAAAACTTGCATTGGTCACAGAAGCCATGGTACAAAAAGCTGGTTCGTATGGCTGGGTGGCCGCCTTCGTCTTCATACTTGTCCTGATGGGTGCTGGTCTAGTCGCATTTGTCGTCATCAAACGTAACCGAGGAGGAATGTATCCAGGTCAGTGCTTAACAATCATGGTCAAGTCGAAAACCCTAATTTCACGGGTGGCGTACCGGTGGAAGTCGGAGATAGGTGGGGGTGGGTGGGGATGACGTGGAGGGTGGGGATGGAGGGGTGGGGTGGAGGGGTGGAGGGATGAGGTGAAGGTTTTGGGTGGGTGGGGTGGAGGTTGGAGGCGGAGGGGTTAGGGGTGGGGTGAGGTGTGGGGGTGGGGTGGGAGGGGAAATTTCATGGGTGGCGTACCGGTGGAGGTCGGAGTGTGGTGGGCTGTTGTGAGGTGGGGTGGGATGGGGTGGAGTGTGGTGTGGTGGGGTTGGTGCCGGGAGCGGGTCGAATCCTAAATTTCCCGGCCACGTCGGGTACCCCAGCTAGTAATACATATACTGATTATGCATTATATGCAAAGCGGTACTTCGGGATTCATCTGACTTATCTGATTTATCTCTCGCAAACCATCTAAATTTTGACCAGCGCATTATACACCGTGATTCAAAAAAAAGTAAGCCAAATTGTTTTTCATATATCTCTAATGACTGATAATATATCACTCTAAAATTTTCCAAATCTTTAGAGAATTGGACCAAAAATATGTTTCCAAAATTACATGAGATAAAGTTGAACGGATAAAAAGATATGAATCTTTCAACTTCATATGCCGAAATTTCGGTTTACAAGCAATTTTCTGTTAGATTCGATAAAATGTAAGCCAAACTTTTTTCATTATTTTTATGTCCTGATAATTAATAATTCTAAAATTCTCCAGATATGTATAGAATTGAACTGACAATATGATTCTAACAGTATGGTTTGATTATTTAATTAATTAAGATGCTCAAAATGTCCTCCTCCTGCTTGCACGCAAGCGTGGAGTCGCTGGCGCCATTGGGCACAGCATCGTCGATTATCCTCTGGCCCAGGCCATCCCATACTTCCAACAAGCGTTACTTCAGATGTCTATATCATAGATAGTTGTCTGGTAGACTCGGTCTTGCATCACGGCCACGCTCCACATTTTATAATCGAGAGGATTCAATTCTGGGCTGTTCGGAGGCCATAATGTGGGAGAAATGAAGTCTGGCGTCTCTCTTGCAGCATTTCGATGGTTTCCTTGGTTCTGTGGACTGGGGCACTGTCCTGTTGAAAACAAAGTAGCCTTCTGGGGTTAGATTTCTGATTACAGGTAGAAGATACTGTGACAGCAGAACATCGCGATAATAGGCTCCATTAATTTTTACTCCAGGATCACTGAAGACCAAAATTGGGAACTATCAAGCGTCGAAACCGCAAAGAACGCCATAACAGACTTGCGGAAAACTGAAATTTCGGGAGATGAATTTGAATTATTCATATCTTTCTATCCGTTCAACTTTTAACATGATATTTTGGAATCCTATTCTTGGTTCAATTCTCTAAATATTGGGAAAAATTTTATAAGAACAATCATCAGGCATTAGAGATATAAGGTAAACAATATGACCTGCATTTTATTGAATCTAACAGAAAATTGCTTGTAAACTTAAATTTCGGCATATGAAGTTTAAGGATTCGTATCTTTTTATCCGTTCAACTTTATTTCATGAAATTCTGGAATCATATTCTTAGTCCAATTCTCGAAATATTTGGAAAATTTGAGCGTCATATGTTATCAGGCATTGGAGATATATGAAAAACAATTTGGCTTACTTTTTTTTGAATCACGGTGTATTATTATTAAGGCTATGTGGGTCATATAGGCGCACGGCAGAGAATTTACGAACCTGTGGTTAACAATGTCTGTCTGTAGTAATATAATAAATTATAATATAATACTAGGATTAAAATAGAGAAATGGCTTATAGTCAATCTTCTGTTCCAATTTCTTATTCTACAAGTAATAAAGACATCGGTAACGAAGACTCGTTTAATTTGCGTTGTTTCTGGCAGTCTATAAGAAGGAGAAGCTGCATGGAAACGAGAAGCGACTAGACAAGGAACCAGCGTTCGGTGAATATGTCAGAACGTAAGTCTACGTTTCTCTACAGCTATCAGTCTGCTCGACATGTAAATCATTGTTGAAGAAGTCCAGCCATCTCGGTTGCACAAGTTGATCCATCCTTCCTTCAAGCAACCTTCTGAATTCCGCAAATTATCGTTTCCTCCGCCACTATAATTTATATGCCGCCATTATAAGCCATTGTCGTCTGTCCCAAGTTACTCCTCCTATCACACGTAATTATGTTCTCCATTCCAGATTAAAGTATCACCTCTTCGAGAATTCCTACCCATGCTTTCTATCCGATCCCCGCCTTCCAAGCTCTCTCATTTTCAGCTGCTTAGAGGTCCGTGCATCTTGTGGCATACCAGCAGTTCTGTCTCCTCTCTCTCGTCTTTTATATGGGAAGCAAACTCGGATCTTCACTGAACAATGAGCATAGCACTGTGATACACCTCAGCGATCAGGAATACGCTTAATTTACTGAGCTTGGCTATAGAATTAATAGATTTATGAATTTGGAGTTTACGATTATAGGATCACGAGCAAATGTTCATTGAAAGAATTTTATTCAGACACAATGGCAAACTCCGCCGCTGGTTGCACTCTGCCAGCGCCAGTCCCAAGCCTGGATAAAGGAAGAGGGCGTCGCTAATGGTCTTTGTAACCACACAGTGACGTTAAACTGCAAATACCACCACAACATTGGCAAACTATTGGCAATTTGGCCTATACATACTATCTGATGCCGCAGTGATGCGACCTTCTTGTCTAAAGTCATTGGAGTCAAATAATTTGGCTATTGTTTAATTGTCAATATTGTCAAATGACAATTGTTTGTAAATTCTAATGGTTCGCTCAAGTTTTATCAATCTGACTTTCGGATCACGCACTCCAGTAATTAATTCACTCATGGCTTACGGTACCTGCTATCGAATATAATATAGGCTATTTATATTCTTTTTCTATTTATCGGGAGCTAAGGAGAGAAACTCGACTTACCATTTTCAGGTCTGTTTGATGTCTGTTGCCACCGATTCGTTTAATACGATCGATCACGAAGACGTGTGTCATTTAGCCGTCATCTCTATTCATCTCGTTCCGTCAATCTGACAATAATAATATTACGGATTGACGGACTGCGTTTCTTTTCTTAGCAGGAACGCATAATTATAGGCCTATTATTATCTGCGCTTTATTTAGGTTCACTCGATCGATCTTAGTCAGTTGCCAATCCGATATTGACCTGTCGCCGTGAGTCGCTATTTGCCAGATTTTGCAAACAGCCTATGTATGATCGATAGGCTATTGCAGCTGCATGTAGGCTACATGTAAGTCTATCATCACAGGTTTCTTTACATCTGCTGTGCATAGCTTCATCGTCTAGGCTATGCATGCACTGTCCGACATTGAAACGCAGCCGTCAAATAATAATTATAAAAATTAGAAGCATATAAAAAATTAGGCTCTTCAGCCATCTTCATCTTAATTCCATCATGTCATGTCATGCCATGACATTTCATGTCATGTCATGTCATGTCAAATCGCCATCGTCACTTCGCGACGGTTGGCTACACGAACGGATCAACACTGCCCGAAGTTGCCTACGATTTCAAAATCTGATCCATCTCATTTGCATGCATGCGCTGTAAACGTCCTGTATTACGGTGCGAAACAATTGGCATTATAGCCTACATGTAGACGGCCTATCCAAGGCCGGTAGGCCTGTAGTATATTTGTGGGACGCGGTGGTGTAGTGGTGGTTTGGTGCCTTGGAGCCAGAGGGTTCCAGGTTCGAATCCACCTCAATGTCACCGCGTAAGTGCCTTGAGCAAGTCCTCACTCGCAGTTGCTCTGGCGCTTCGGCGTGAAACTCCGACGCAGTGTCGGCGCTGTAAACGGAAGCGCCTCTGAGGAGAGAGAGCTTGTAGGAGTGCTATAGAAATGGAGGAATAAATAGAGAAATAATAGCCGCTCCCTGTTGGAGGAATAGAGAGCTTGTAGGGGTGCTATGAAAATGGAGGAATAAATAAAGAAATAATAGCCGCTCCCTGTTGGAGGAATAGAGAGCTTGTAGGGGCGCTATAGAAATGGAGGAATAAATAAATAAATAATAGCCGCTCCCTGTTGGAGGAATAGAGAGCTTGTAGGGGCGCTATAGAACTGGAGGAATAAATAAAGAAACAATAGCCGCTCCCTGTTGGAGGAATAGAGAGCGTGTAGGGGCGCTATAGAACTGGATGAATAAATAAAGAAACAATAGCCGCTCCCTGTTTGATCTATTTTCAGCGATGACTCGACTGTGAAGACGAAGAGCCAAGGTTCTCTGGAGTCGAGTACGGACCAATCGCAGGAGGAGGCGACGGACAGTCTCGGGATCTACGACGATGGAAGTTCAGCGAAGTTCAACGACGACGGATCGCTTCCACCGGATCATCATCAGAAGCCAATTGTTATCATAGATCCACCACAACCGGATTAGATGGACGAATAAGAAGCGTCGTGCTTAGGCTTGGGCTTAGGTCTGCACTCCATTCGGTCTATAAGTTTAAGTCTAGCCTACATTCCATTCCGCCTATAGCCTTACAGGTAGACCCTATATGCACTCCAGTCTGTCTATAGGCTTAGATCTATACATAGGCGTAGGAGGCGGGGTGCAGGGGGGCAAATGTCCCCCAAATTTCGGGCAAATGTGTTTTTCGGGCAAAAGAGGCACGGACGGGGAAAAAAATCGGAAATTTTTTCGGGCAAAAAGGTACAGGCGTATTTTTTCGGGCACACAGGGGGTAAAAAGCTACATTTTCTGACGATTTACAGGAAATGTCTAAAAAAAGGTCATCAGATTTTTCGGGCAAAAATTAACTTTTTGCCCCCCCCACTTCCGAAATGTCCCCTACGCCTATGGATCTATATCCTCCACTCTATCTGGGCTTAGATCTGCACTCCATTCTGCCTATGGGCTTAGATCTATATCCTCCACTCTGTCCATAGGCCTGGGTTTACTCACCATTCTGGCTATAGATTTGGGTCTACACTCCATTCTGTCTTTAGTTATATGCTTAGGCCTACCCTTGATTTTGTCCATATGCCTATAGGTCTACACTTCATTCTATCTAAGCTACAGTGGAATAGATTCAACAATTCTACAGGATACACCCAATTATTGAAGTGCAGGTCTAGGCGAATGAAAAAGATTTATCTGTTCTTTTTTTACTTAATAGCCAAACTGATAAGACACACATCTCTGTTGGGCTATATTAAAATTAGTAAGCATAACAAAAGAATCGTCCCTTTAGGCGAACACCTTTAGAAATCAAAATTGCAACAGTGGTAATGTAGTCGCTCGTGTATGGTTGCAGAACAATTTGGGACCCGACAGTTACAACGAACCAGAAGCACTAATCAGAAATCATATTTTTCTTTAAATACTATCATTAAAATCGAACAGGTTCACGGAGTTGTTCAGAACAGATGTATACCAATCGATCTCAGTTGAAACGTTCTACCCTGAGACAAATGCTTTGCTGGTACCGTACACTGATCAGTGGTCAATTGATAAAAATTTGATGGGAGGTGCCACTCCCACGGACGGCAGTAAATCTGGTATAGAATGGACCTACTCCAACAGACTGACAGGTTTTTGTTCAAAGTCTAAGTAAGACTCTATAAGTGATCGGATGCTTTAGCAAGTTTAGCCGCATTGACTACACGATCAATATAGAAGTAAAATTTGAAATAGACGCTGTACTGGATATAAGTAGGCATATATACTTTAGACTTCAGTAATCTTTAACCAGTGGTTGTGGCACAATGCAGCAGACCGATGATGATCAGAATTGAGAACGTAGGCATGTTCTTAATTCTGAATTAAGAACGTAGGCATGTTCTTAATTCTGATTTAAGAACGTAGGCATGTTCTTAATTCTGATTTAAGAACATAGGCATGTTCTTAATTCTGAATTAAGAACATAGGCATGTTCTTAATTCTGATCACCATCATCGGGCTGCCACAGAAAACTGTAGCTCTTAGAAGAGCACCTCCGCATAGGCTCCGTTATATACCTCGCATTCAACTCATTCAATAATAAATGTCTGTGCATTTTGCTCGTGTTTTGGTCGAACTTGCCGCTAAAGTCCGTGTATGTCTATGAATGTGATTAAGTGCGAATTATAATAATAATTAATTATTATGATCGTGTGTGTCTTCCGTCTACGCTTTGCAAACAATGTCTGATACCGCATTGCTAGTGTTGAATGTGAATTAACCTAAGTATGGTGGATGTTTCGTAATCAATTGAAGCATATTTGAAACAGGCGAATCGAATGTTATGTTATTTAGAGCATTAGGTTACTCAACGAATAACATAGGTTAACTAGCTGATAATTAACTCTTACGTAGGTTACATGGCTTTTGTGGGTCTGTATATTTTTTAGGATAAGTCCAATGTTCTTTTTGTGCAAAGACTTATAATTCTCCGCTTTGTAGGCCTACCATTTGAAGCAGGGCTGTTTTTAAGGAATTTTTAGAACTGCACAACTCCTTCTTTCCCTTCCCATCCTCCATGGTAAAATACTTCCAATCGGATGAAAATGACCTTTTTTGCAAGTTTTAACTGCACAGAACTTGTGACAGAAGTGCTTCTACAGCAGCACAATTCCATTTAGAACTGCACATTTTGTGTACAACTGCACGTTAAAAAAGCCCTGATTTGAAGTTCCAACATAAGTTTCTTCCGATTTGCGTGTATAGCATTATGTTATAGGCTAATAGCTTATGATGATATTTTGCACATTACTTGAAGGTTTTGCTTTTCATACGTTAACTCTTTATGTATACTGTACATCGTAATTTTATATACTTGCATAATATTTTGCATAATTTGCGCTGACGGTTTTTGTGTAAAGAAACATTACTATTGCTTGTTTTTATTTTAATTGGAAACGAGTTATTGTCTATCATTGGATGCATATAAAGCTGTTTCAGTGTTCCGCAAGTATTTTAGTACTGCTGTAGTTTAAGTAATGTCCAAATCGAACTGAGCACCCTCAAGACGAACGTTCTGTAGTTGCGTCCCTGGGAGGGAGGAAGGACTTAGGGCTTCAGACTCTCAAAGCTGGAATCCTGGCGCCGCCACTGAGCAGGAAACTCTTCTTGAGGGTCAACTCAGATATTTTCTGGCCTCGCAAAGTCTGTCGAAATTGTTAGCAAGAATGCTGCAATGCGGCAAGACTCCAATGCATTTAAAAGTCAAGTAAACTGGGATGGAGGAAAGACTTAAGGCTTCAGGCCCCCTAACCTGATATCCTGGTGCCGCCACTGCACGTTTCCTGTATCTAGGCCAACAGTGGTCTAATAAGCTTAGTTTGTCTCTAATGGCAAACTCGCCGAAGACCTTCAGAACTGGAATGGAACTTTTAAAGACTATATAGCCTAATTCACATGTATGTTCTACTAATTCTTCAAAGCATCATCTTCGCAAAAACTGCAAAAAAACAGATGGCCTAACGCGAAATTAAGAATGTAGACGCTGCATAAGTTTATAATAAGGTTTCGAATGTCAATTGTGAAAACGCCAATATACCTAGGTCTAACTCAGCAAGAAACCAATGATATTAGAACTTACATCGGTTATTCGCAAGAATAATTAGACAGGTCTAATAAAAGATATAATTATGTCACTAGTTAAAGTATGCACATCTGTGGTAGCTTAAAACTGAAAACCTCTTAGGCCTATGACAGTGCTGTCCAGACTGCAGCTGCCCACGACGCTCGCGACACGAGAGCTGACTTTAGGCTAAGTGGTCCGCCTATATAAGACAGTAACATTTTTGTAAATTTTTTTATATGGCCTATGAATTAAAAACAAAACCGCAGATCTAGAGCTGCTCGCATAGCCATTAGTTCGTAACTTAGCTTATTATTTGACAATGTAAACACAAAATTCAGTTTCCGCGACGAATTCATTATGATTTTTTTATTCCATAATAAATTTTAATATAGATAAGCTACACAATACATAGTCAATGATTTCTAAAAATTGTTAATATTTAATAGTTGCTTTTGAGTAGGCCTTCCATGGGTGCGGCCCTTGAGTGACTTCGAGAAAAGTTCTCCAGTGGCCCGCGGTGTCACAAGGGTTAACCACCACATACATGATCCGTCTCCACCCTTGTAGGGCATACCTCTATACATGCACAGTCTACACTCTGCAGTTAGCCTACATCTATACCGTAACAAAGATTTAAAAACCCGTCGGTGTTTTGACATAGAACTGCTTGCTACAATGACTATAGAAGGTCAATGCGATCATCAATGCGTAGGAGGTGGAGTCCAGGGGGGCAAATGCCCCTCTAAATTTCGGGCGAGTCTGTTTTTTCGGACAAGCGAACCCGAGAAAATACTAAACAACTATATAGGCCTACTTGAAGTTCATCTGATCTACACCACATTATCTTTCAGTTCCAATTTGCCCGAATCGAGTTAGATACTATAGCTCACAACCACGATGGATAATTGATGACCTTAAATGTAAAATTACTAAATGTGCTGCCAATTTAGTATGGAATGACCTACTGCTTGATTCTGACTTCTCTGAATCTACCTTTAATGACCTTCCTCCTGTTACATACTTGGAAGTTTCTAATCTTCTCAGAAGCTTGGTACCTAAATCATCCCCTATGGACTTCATACCTACACCTCTTATTGTTTCTTGTTCTGATGTTTTCTCACACCTTATTGCACACCTGGCCAACTTGTCTTTTGCTGAAGGATGTTTCCCGTCATGCTTTAAGTCTGCTTTAGTTACACCTTTGCTTAAAAAACCTGACCTAGATTCAAATAATCTGTCTAACTTCAGACCTATCTCGAACCTAAATAACATTTCCAAGATCCTTGAACGTCTCTTTCTTACTCGCATCAAGAAACATATCACTTCCTCTCCCAACTTCAGTCCTTTTCAGTCAGCTTATCGTGAAGGCTATTCCACTGAGACTGCCCTTACATCCACGCTGGACAACATCTTTTCGTCTATTGACAATGGAAAAGCCTGCCTTTCTGTATGTCTTGACCTCAGCGCAGCATTCGATACCGTAGACCATCAATTACTTCTTTCTAGACTCACGAAAAGCTTTGGTGTCTCTGGTACTGCTTTAAACTGGTTAGCGTCTTATCTTGGTAACAGGAATCAGCAGGTAGGCATCGGTACCGCTCGGTCTGAACCCACTGTTTGCACTGCTGGAGTTCCACAGGGATCTGTCCTTGGTCCTCTATTATTCACAGTCTTTACCTCCCCAATTAATCGCATAGCTAATCATTTTGGTGTCCAATTACAGCAGTACGCGGACGACACTCAGCTCTATATTGCTCTGTCACATACTGATCAGTCCGGTAAACTTAAACTCGAGGAGTGCCTGTCATCTTTATATGCCTGGTTCTGTTTTAATGGTTTGGCTATAAACCCAAACAAGTCTGAGGCAATTTTGTTCGGGTCACGACAACGCTTGCGTTCTTTTCCTTCACTTTCCAGCATCGACCTCGCAGGCTCCGCAGTACCATTATCAGATTCTGTTAAAACTCTTGGGGTTACCCTGGACAGTATGCTTACTTTTCGGATGCATGTAACTAACCTTTGTAGATCTTGCTTTTATCACATCAGGGCAATACGCCACATTAGGTCGGCTCTGACTAAGGATATGTCGAAGACTTTAGCTTGCGCCCTTGTCTCCTCTCGCCTTGATTATGCTAATGCTATTTTTGTTGGCATTTCAGACTTTGAGCTACATAGGCTGCAACGCATCCAAAATTCTTTAGCTCGCGTTGTGCTGCGTGTCCCACTACGATCAAGTTCCTCAGTTTTACTTCATCAGCTGCATTGGCTTCCTGTCGAATTTAGGATTAAATTTAAATTGGCCTGTTTAACCTTCAAATCCCTCTCTACCGGAACACCTCCCTACCTTCAGTCACTGCTTACTCCTTATATTCCTCCTCGTTGCCTGCGATCATCAAGCATGGGTCTTTTAGTTGAGCCTCGATGCAGAACTGTTATGGGCTCGCGTGCATTCCATGCCTCTGCTCCCAAAGAATGGAATCTACTTCCACTCTCTCTTCGTTGCTCAAATTCACTCCCTACCTTCAAAAAACGGCTCAAAACTCACTATTTCTCTTTGGCCTTCAAGCACATGGACCTTTAACTGCATCTTCCTCTGGCGGCTAACTATCCGCGCCTCAGATTCACACTTTGGTGTGACCTTGCGCGCGTAATAAATTTATGTAATAATAATAATAAGAAGAAGAAAATGGAGAAAAAAAGTTCTGAATTTACGAGCCGAAATTTGCCCGAAAATCGCGACAATTCGTAGGCTATACGGGCTCAAGCAGGTTTGATGAGAGAAATTCCAGGCCCTTAGTCAGAACTTTCACGGGTCTCTAAACTCTCTTAAGGCAAGGACTAAAATATGAAGAAAAACACATTGAAATAATAAACGTTCCGACAACACTGGGAGCGCCTCTGAACGATTCATCCTATTGGAGGTGCCTTGATGATGATGATGATGATGATGGTGCTCTGCCCGAAGGCAGGTTCATTGGCTTTTTACGCCCCTGGGGATGAGATGAGTGAGGTGGTTTCCCGTTGCCTTCCCCACAGACAATGATGGGTAAGCAACTTGCCCAAGGTCGCTCCGCGGGAGCTTGCGCCCCTGCGTCCCACACGTGCTAGCCCGAGATATCTAAATCTCTGAATGTCAACTCCCAGCCCGGGGCTTGAACCGCAGTACGTTGCAACCAACAGACGAATGCAGCTGTCGCTTACCGGTGTAGCTAACTGGGCCAGTCAGGAGGTGCCTTATAGATGATTAAATACGGTAGGCCTACAATACAAAACAATATTGACCTATATATACAATTGTGAATTTATTCAGTTTTTCCATTTGAAGTTTAAGCTGATTGCAATGAAGGCATAGGCCTACATCACAAACTTTGCAATATGCATCGTATCGTATCGTATCTGACCATTTGTAAAGCGCTTCTTGCAGCAAGAGCCTTTCAGAAGCGCTCCCAGTGCGTGCAACTCCGAGAGAAAAGGCAGGTCTTTAGACAAGAGAAAGATGACGAAAGACTACCAGAGAGGATCGCAGAGCGAACGGATGGGAGAAGACCATTCCATAGGGAGGGACCTATGCAGGCAAATGATCTTGATTGAGCCATGGCGGTCCTGACGCGAGGAACAAAGAGGTCAAGCCGATCTGAGGACCTAAGAGGACGCAGCGAAGTGGCCGAAATGGGGCGAAGTATGAGATCACAAAGATACGTCGGAGCAAGGCCTCGTTGAGACTTGAGAACCAAACTTAGAACTTTGAATTGTATGCGAGCTAAGAGTGGAAGCCAGTGAAGTTGTTCAGCCATGAATGTAGATATGTGGGAGAATCGAGGAAGACGGGCAATGAGCAATGATGCATAGGGTCTATAAGCGTAACATTACCCAGGGTAAGCCCCTAAAGATAGCCGGGACCCAGGATATTTGCCCCTATGCCACCTCTCCTCTGGTACTGGCGCAAGAACAGAAACTGGACTTGTACAGAGACATAGGCCCAGGGGCGGATCCAGGATGGGCAATCCGGCCATGCCCCCATTTGACATTTACGCAGTAAGGCTGAGTAGGCCCTACGTGGCCCCCAATTACTGAATGTGACTTTTAAAAAGTATATCAATTTTGAAAGTAACGCAGTTGTCACGTTTCCCCCATAAATTTTGAGAGATATACTAAAAAAGTCGTCAGAAAAATGTCCGGTCAAGGCCATAGGCCTATACCTTGATTCCCTCTCATTTGCCACCCCTCGAAACTTTCTGGATCCGTCAATGCATAGGCCTATAAGTGCGCAACGTCATTTATTCCGGATTTATTTTTTCGGGCAGAAGTAAAATCTTGCCCTCCCAGCCCCCACTGCTGAAATCTCCCCTACGCCTGTGGGTCAATTCAATTTGCATAAAGCTCTTGGGATGAAAGTCACGTTGTCCTTCATTGGTAAATTAGTCATGAGCTTGCATTATGAGTTGAAGGCTTATCACAGTTAGTAGCCTATGGCTAACCGACATCAGTCTTATAGGGTTGCATATTGCACGCAGACCTAGCCTACAAGCGAGTCATAGGCTACCAGTTGAACGCCGACAGCACACGATCATCAACCACCGTGGCCACCTCTCCTCGACCTCTAACGAAGTCGAAGATACATGTATATTACAGTCTGTAATATATCTAAAAAAGGAGCTGATGACGGCATGCGGTGAGGGAAGGAGGAGACGCGGAAGACCGAGAAAGATATGGTTGGATGAGGTACAGGAAAAGTCTGGCATGAGCCTAGAGGAGCTGAGAGAGGCAACAAGAGAGAGGAGACACTGAGCTCCAAGAGCTGACGGCACCAGGTGAATATATCTAGCCTAGGCCTACATCTTTGTTAGAGGTCGAGGGGAGGTGGCCAGGTGCATGGGGAAACCCCATTTTCTTCCTACGAACCAGATCGAAGTCAAAATTGTTGTTTAATTAAGAGTTCGGATATGAAACCGAACTGACTATCGAACCAATCGCGAAAGTAGGGCCTAACTGTCAACTCGTGTGGGCGTATACGTGGACTACCTGTAGCTTTCTAACATGACACTATCAGTGGCGGCGACAGGGCTATGGAGGCTAACCCCCCAAAGTCCATCAATTTTTTCCCCATGTGAAAATGAAATATTTGCACGATTAGCCCCCATAAAAACTGAAACGCAAACATATGTGAGAAAGTTTGTCGGATGAAAAAGAACCTTTTCCCAAGATTTCGACCAAATGAGTAAAAAAAGTCGTCAGAAATTTTGATGGCTGAAATGGAAAATTTCCTTGAGATTTTGGCCGGATGACTAAAGAAAGGTCGTGTGAAATTTTGACGGATGAAAAATGGAAATTTTTCTTGAGATTTTGGCCGGGACGAAAATGAAAATTTTTAGACCCCAAAACTGAAATCCTGCAGGCGCCGCCACTGGACATTATATTGTTCAACTGAATAGATTAATTAATTAATTAATTAATTAATTAATTAATTAATTAATTAATTCATTCATTCATTAATTCATTAATTCATTAATTAATTCATTAATTCATTAATTCATTAATTAATTAATTCATTCATTCATTCATTCATTCATTCATTCATTCATTCATTCATTCATTCATTCATTAGGCCTACGAGGATTATAATAGCGCCATCTATTGCAAGGTTACTCATGAGCGTTCCCATACTTACCTCGGCTAAAGAGAACAGTTTAAAGATTGCGATAGAACGTGTCAGAGGGAACCCTTGCATGGCAGCAGGCGCAGAAATGAAGAACACAAGGCCAACAACTAAAGCACGTCGCTGCCTGATAGAAGCGGTCTTACGGGTTTAGGGCAGGGCTGAAAGTAAACCGGGTCGTTCTGGGTTGCGACCCGGCATCGATCTTCGAGACCTGTTGTTGTCGGGTCTCAGCCGGCAGGAGCGAATACAGAAATTTTTGAAAGGGAGGGCAACATTTTTGTCTTGCAGTCATACGTTGGCTCAAAAAAATTTCGGATAGCCTACCATTTTCCGTGCCAAAATAAATGATGATCGAGTGATGACCTTCGATTCTTTTTATAGTCATTTGCCTGAGACGCCGTGAAAAGATAGGCCTATATTTTCCCGGCCAAAATGACCGATGACCTTTTTTAGTCGTAGGCCTATATGTTGCTGCTTTTCTCACCTTTTCCCGCTACATTGATTCAAAGCTTAAGTTGTTCAAGCATTGCATCATAATATGCTAGGCTACTTTTTTCTCTCACCTTTTCCCGCTGCATTTGCTTGAAAGCCTGCTGAAACATGATGGGGGCACGTCCTGTGCAAATTTCTCAATGGGAGTGGGGACACGGCCGGATTTCCCTCTGGATCCGCACCTGTCAGCCGGGTCGCTTGTTTACCGATTATATCAATTGCGAATGACTAAAAAGGTCGTCAGATGTCAAACCTAGGTAAAAGTACCAGTGGTGGGATTTTGCAAAACATTTGACAAATAACTAAAAAAATGTCGTCAGAAAAACTTTCGGGTCAGCGGCGTCGGCACGTCCGCCAAAGTCAGACCCGGCAACTTTTCCAAACCACTTTCAGTCTGACTTCTGGCTTAGACTCAGAGGACAAGAAGTTCGCACTGTGCAGAGGATCGAAGTGAACGGTGTGGCTGGATATCCTGTGTGAAGTGGCAATTTCCTTGCGATGGACAGAGGGCAAACCAAGGAGGCAACAACAAAAACAACCATTGCAACTTGCAAGTGCCGAAACCCTGTTAATTTGTGTAAGATGGTCAATTATTGTGCAACGGGTCACTGTTGTTTATTTTAATGCTTAAACTTGTGCATGATAAATAATAATTATTGAATTAAATTCACGAATTAAGGATAATATCGAGTGTCTTCGATGACGTCATAAAGAGCGCTTCTACGTCACAGCGCAGTTCCATCTCCAACCATCTTGGTCGTCGGTTGGATCTTTCAATTTTGGTTTCAAATTAATTTAACTTAAGATCGTTTTAAAGTAACATCAGAAAATCTGAAGATCGAAAATTAACCGGTAACAGCAATTATCAAGGCTACATCTCGTAGCTAATCAGAAGGTCATCGTCTTTTGAAGTACCGAGCTACCGCCGAAATGGATGCAGTGAGTATGCTTTCAAAACGTGGCGCGCGGCATGACAGTTCGGATTTTTACGATTTTCTTGTCTTTGCATTTAACATATTTTGAATTTTAAAATGTGTAACTCAAGTAAGTTATACCTATTATTTAAAATGATCCAACCAAGGCAATGTTTTCTGTTCAAACAATTTCTCACTTCCAGTCCCACTGTGCCACATAGACTGGTGCAGCTGAAAGTGCTTATAATGCTCCTGTAAATAAGTGATCAGTCTAGAAGCAAGCAAAAGAACAGAACTATGACAGATATCCTGTTGTGTTTATTGAATGTTGATCACCTGCGAAAATTATTTGTCACTGCTATTTTAGAATTACAAGTACGAGGGAAGTTATAACGACCGCAATCAACGCCATGGCCAGGGAAAGGCAGAGTTTGGAAACGGTGACAGCTATGAAGGAATGTATGAAAATGGAAAGAGGAATGGATATGGAGTGTATAGGTATGGTTGGTTTGTGTATTTTATACTAAACTATGAAACTGTGATTGTTTTGGAATGTCAATGTTATAACTTTGTCATTTTCTTTCCAATTTAGTGTATCATAATGAATTAAATTATGTTGGATATGAATTTGCAAGGTGACCTTTCAGAAGTCAGTAAAACTTTACATCTAATTTCATGTTGTATCGATTGACTAAGAGAAATTATAGATTTGATATTGTTTGAGGATGTTTAAGAATATTTCTGGTAATTGGTTACAGATTTGCCAATGGTGCAGTGTACGAGGGAGAATGGAGGAATGGGAAGAAACATGGAATGGGAACATTCACGTACCCAGATGCATCCAAATATGAAGGTGGGAAGTCTTACACACTTCAGTTTGTAGCTTGTTTTAGTACATAAAGAAGATACTTTCACATAGTTTTAGTAGGTTTAAAAACTTGACTGGTCTCATAACCCCGAATTTTTCTAGGTTTTTAGCATGGACTTTTAGCATAGAGTATTCAGGACTGGTGTATTGACCAGTACTCACTTAATGTGAGTGAAGTTGCTTTTATGTGTATGTGGTTGCAATTGATTAAGCAAGTTTCTTGCAGAGATGGACCACACGATTGTATGGTTCTTTGATCAAGTAGAGGATATAATGTTTTGCATTTTTCATTTGAGGTAAGAGGGGCCATGTACATAAAATAAGAGGTAGGACCGTAGGGGACAGGGATGTTAAACGATAATCAGTTTCAAAACGATCATCGGATTTTACTGTTTACATGCCGTTAATTAAATTCATTTTAATAAATCATTTTAGAAAATTATAAGAGTTGATTCATGCATTTGTGTGGACACTGCTTCGGAGTTTCACGCCAAGGCGCACGGGCAATTGCAAGCGAAGGACTTGTTCAAGGTCCCTACACGGAGGCTTGAGGTGGATTTTAACCTGGAACTCTCTGGCTCCAAGGCACCGAACCCACCACTACACCACTGTGCCCCACAATTGGGACATTGTGTTGTTTATTAATTTTGAACACAATATGATAACATTAACCCTTTAATGGCAAGTTGTATAGGTTTCCCATAAATTTTAGTCCGCACTCATCGTTAAAGTGTTAAAGTTTAGAGTTTTCTGAACTGTCTGCATATAGATTAAAAGCTAATTGCGTTGTGTTTTATAGGCTTAAGCTTGCATAGAAAAGGTATATCTTTTTAAAATCAGTAAATATTTTATGAAAATGTGAATTTTGTTTAGGAGAATGGAGAGAAGATATGAGAAGTGGACACGGCAAGTACTACTACGTCAACAGCGACTTCTACGATGGCGAGTGGCTGAACCATGTCCGACACGGCACTGGCAAATATATTTACGCTTCTTCTGGCCTACAGTACTTCGGAGCATGGAAGGATGGAAAACGTGACGGAGAGGGAGAAGTCTCGAGAGTTCCTGACTGGACGCCTCCTGCTGGAGCGTCGGTAAGTACAGCTTGAATCTTACTTCACACTTTCAAATTAATATGGAAATTAAGAAAATTATTAAATTTTTTTGCCGTGCTTCAAATTTGACAGCACACTGCATTGGACCATGACTATTTCATAGGATGTCTTTACAATGCTTAGTGTTCTTGGTTATAAGTGAGCCACATTTTTATATGGAATTTGTCAACCGGCTCTGCTCCAGCCAGTTACTGTGCATCGTACCCTGATATCACATGTGGTACTATTTATTACCATTGTCTTGGTTTTGTCTACATTAGTCGACATGTCATCAGCAAATCACAGATTTGTAATTCTTCCACCTATTTGAATTGCACTTTCTTATTATGGTTCCATCTACAGACCTCTTCATGGCCTTCCCCTCACGATATTGAATATGTATGGTTTGATAACACTATGCTGTGTTACTGACACAGCACTCTTATGAGAATACTCCATCTACTCTCACTATATAGCTTATTGTTTACAGTGGAGTCCAATAAAGATGTTCATGCTGTGTGTAGGTTAGCTCTGACATGTCTATCAAAGCTAGCCAAAGCCTTTAGTGCAAGACACAATCAGAAGGCCTTCTGGAATCAACTAAGCATGCGTAGAGAGGCTGCTGATCAATGCTCTCTAGTCTTCTGCATGATGATGCTAGGAGCTATGCAGAATCTAGCTTTTTCATGTGCTGCCTCAGACCTTGTCTTCATTCTGATGCTTTCTAATATAATCGTTAAGATGTGTGTTTGCTAGTGTGGGCGACAAAAACTTTGATCTGGTAGTTTGTAGGTTGCTTGATGTCGCCTTTCCTTGAAAAAAAATGAGATTGACCTTGTCCAATCTTCTGACCATTCCCCAGTCCCCACAGCACTTCACTTATAATTATTAGGTGCATCCTGCCTGTTACACTTTAGCTTAATTCAGAGTTAACTATCCCGGTCTAAGTAATTGAACATTAAAGAAAACCATTCAGGGACATTCCCTGCACTAAGATGTATGATGTCAAGAAGAAGTGGAGTTTCCAGAGCAATGTTATTTTTGTGTAAAACTGATCTGAGAGGCTGCCAGATAAGGTTAACGCTTGCTTGGTAAGAGAGTGCAGCACACATAATCAATTTTAACGATTGTTTTTTTTTATTCAGGGTGGAGCGGATGAAGCTGGTCATCATGTGTCTGGTTAGCATACTTATTTGGTTCTCAATTAGACAATTATCATAGACTCATGCATTCGACAGTGCTGCTGTGTAATGTTTGTATTGTATTGTATCTGACGACTTATAAAGTGCTTCTTGCTGCAAGAGCCTTTCAGAAGTGCTTCTAGTGCATTCAATCCCGAGAGAAGGCAGGTTTTGAGATGAGAGATAGTTGACGGAAAGACTACGAGAAACGATGACAGAGCGCACTGATGGGAAAGTCCATTCCATAGGGAGGGACCTATTATATGTATTTAACTGAACTTTATATAGAGGCAGTGTAAAGACCTACCAAAAATATTGTGAACCTGACTATTTCAGTGATCTGAATTAACAAGTGTCTTAACATAAAAAAGCTTGGTTAGGAGTAACAGAACATGTATGCACCATTGTCATGCCTCGATTTAGTTGATTAGACAACTCTGCTTTTAGCCATGTGCTGACCAAAATAGAACAATCTACGAAATTTGCATACTATTTGCATATTATTTGCATTTATGAGTAGCTGTGTGGCTGAATGACCTTAATTTATATTTTCAGTAGCTCGAGCTATGATTCCCTAATACCATAGACATCAGACATGTATGCAAAGTGGGAGTAGCATCTCTCAATTTTTTTTTTAAGTCTGAAGTAATTAAATACAATTAATTTATATTTATTCTACATCAACTTAGTCAAGCTTAAGTGTGAGGAATCTCTTTCCTGACAATATAGTCTTGTACAAGCATGTTCTAGATGACTGCAACGAAGAACATGTATGCAGGTGATGATGGCATGACAACTGAGCTATAATTTTTTTTGGTACTTATTTATAGATCATGGACCTTTGGAGACACATGGTTCTGCAACACCACTTGATGCAGTTGGGTGTAAGTATTTTAATGTTTTGAAACAGATACATAATTTATGAGAATAAGGAGGGTGATATAAAAAAAAAGAATGGAGCAGGTATGTTAATGAGAAAATATTTGTTATAAAAGGTGTAGAATAACAAAGAAAGAAGGATTGTGTAATGGGGAACTACACTGGTGTGAGATATGAGGGCAAAATTAGCAATTACAGTGTGATAATATATTCATGAATGCAGAATAGCTAGGAGAAGGAAAAGCCGCAACACGTGGTAATAAAAAAAAGAGAACTGAAAGGGCAAGTTTGATGAAATGCTGAAGAGTGTTAAGTATTTCAGCAGAAAAGAGGATAATGTAGACTATGTTTTTTATAAACATTAATTTTGGTGACAATTATTTGAGCAAGTTCATAAGCAAAGATGAGTAGTCTAATCTCCAAAGGCATCCTCGTGTAGGCATTTGTTACGGACTTCATTTTCTTGACTTCAGCAGACGGGATAGGTAGATCAGTTGTCACTCCTAGTTTGTCTTTTCACTGACAGTGTGCGGTTGATGTGCATACTTGTATTAACAGCCGGGTGTATTGAGAACTTGTGCTAATGAAACAGAAATCTTAAAAGATCTGCCCTGGTAGGGATTTGAGGCGAAGTTGGCTTTGTTTTGACCATGATGAAATTGTGATAGAAATATCTTATAGCCATCAATAATGACCTTTCTTTCCATAAGACGTCATTAGACTGTTGGATCCGACATGATTTGGAACAGCTTAATCAGTGATTTGCTTTAAACTTTGACTCAAGAGTTCCTTGTTTGGATGCATGTAGTCATACTGCTTTGTTCAGTTTCTCATTGTAATGCGTGATGATGGATTGATTCAGGATTCTGCCTTGTACATTTTTGCAGCTGGGCATGGACCGGCCGCAGAAGGGGCAGGATCAGTGCATTCTGCACATTCAGCGCATTCTGCACATTCAGCACATTCAGAGCATTCGGTTCATTCTAAGCACGAAGAGGAGCACGTGGGATCCGTGCATTCAACCGGCTCCAAGCACGATGGAGAGGAGTTTGCTCCTGCTCATGCTGATTCAGTACACTCGGCCCATTCTCAACATGACGAACCAATTGGTGGTACTGGCTCAGTCCATTCGCAGCACAGTGAACATGGCTCGGTTCATTCAGCGCACGATGAAGGTGCCCCAGCTGGCACTGGATCGGCACATTCAGCACACTCGGCACACTCTGCTCATTCCCAGCATGATGAAAATGCTCCAGCAGGATCTGTGCATTCCCAGCACTCCGAGCACTCACACCACTCAGAGCACTCACACCACTCGGAGCACTCTGTTCATTCCGCGCACGATGAAGGTGCCCCGGCTGGCACTGGATCGGCACATTCAGCACACTCGGCACACTCTGCTCATTCCCAGCATGATGAAAATGCTCCAGGTGGTACAGGATCAGTACACTCTGCTCATTCCACCCACGATGAGAATGCGCCAGCTGCTGCAGGATCTGTGCATTCCCAGCACTCAGAGCACTCACACCACTCGGAGCACTCACACCACAGTGCCAACGCAGAGGAACATCCGACTGAAGCGGCCGGATCGGTGCATTCGGTTCATTCCCATCACAGCGATCATCCGGGATCCGTGCACTCTGCGCACTCAACGCACGAGGAAGGCGGTGCTGCTGCGGCTGAAACTGGCTCAGTGCATTCTGCCCATTCACATCACAGTGACGCACAGGAAGTATCTGATGAGGCTAAATCACCAAAGCCTGTGGGTAAGAAACATTTTTTCCCCATTTTCGGTGAAGCTGACCTGAAAGGTTTGTAACGCTGGAGTATGTTTTGTGATTTTGAGTGAACAGCGTGTAATTATAAGTTAGACCTTAAGTAGTTTATTTGTAATTTGCAATGCACAAATGCCTAAGTAGAAAATATGGTTGTTAAGAACTGGGTTTTTGTAAAATTATAAGTTTCAGTTCTGTGGATGCATGGAAAATTTAACCAGATATTTTCACAAGATGTGTTTCACTGAGGACATTGTCTGAATTGATGTGGTTAGTTGTCTGCAGCAGACAGGAATTTCTATTTGGAAGTACAATACAAATCAACTGAGTTTGATAATATTGGAATTGCCTCTGATATCTCTCTCTCTTGAAGAGTTGCTGTTTAAGACTGACATTACGTTTACAATTATTTCTTCTATCTCTTTTTATCCTTTCATGTGGGTAATGATTGCTTCCAGATTTTTTATGGATGTTGTAAAATATTTTCATGCAGATGAGGAGGAAGCTCAGGGTTGAGGCAGTCTTTGGAGCAAACAGGAACAGGTCAGTGGCCAGCGGTGATTGGAATTGTTTGTTTATTATACCTTGTGTGTACACCAAAATGCAGATAGCAAAATTTTGGTATATTAAAGAATATTCTTATCTTATCTTATCTTAACATTGCTTGTCTATCGTTTGCTACTCGTCTTTAAGATGCATGCATTTGATTTAGGAGTATTCATTTCTCATCTATCTGACTTAAATTGTATTCCTTTTGTCTCACCTGTGACTTCATCCAGAATGAGCCATACTTATTTTGTTAGTTTTAAAACATCTGCTTTTATGTAAATGTCTGTTCATTGTTTAATCAGTTATCTTCTTTGATGAATTTCACATGGTATTCTATATCAAATGGCTGAATGATTGAAATGCTTGTTTGTTAATTTTTTTAAATAATAAGCTGAATTCTGAAATATGCGCCAAGGAGGTTTTGGTCCTTGAGTTGGCAATTGCTGATAGCAGCATGTTTGAATTTAATAAATGAGCATATACAATAATTTATTCGCCCTAATTTATCACATATAATTTAATTTTGTTGAAAATGGTGGCTGGGTAGTTGAATGTTTTCCTGTTTATGGTTTGTAACATGTAGATGTTTTGGGGCAAATTCTTTAAATACAGTGGCTTAGCATCATTGTTTTATGCTAATCATCAGATAATGGTGTATTACAAATTTATTTTCATAATTACCTGTAACACATTTTAGTTTGAAGTAGCATTATATAAATTTTGAATTACAATATAATTTGCCAATGAATAAAAAACGATTTTATTATCAGTATGTGCTTTTATTTAAATTAGTGATCAATGTACGTTTTCCATTTTCAGGATGACATCTTCGAAGCCTCTGAGGAGCTGTGTCATTATTTGCTTCAGTTGGGCATTTTCTATATCTTTTTCATCATTTAGCAGTAAATAATGAGGTTAGAGAACTGTTTCTTTTAGAAATGGCAAGTAAGATGTTTGGTTAAGCCTTTGGCCTCAAATGTTACACAGAAAAGAACTATTTCATATTTAGGAGCATTCTCCTCAAAGATAAGTCCTATGTGTGTGTGTTTCAATTAATTTTACATGCAACTTTTCTTTCAGTTACTTTGTTTTGTCTTGCACAGCTGATCAGTTGATGTAATTTGATTTTTACTTATTGAGATTCGATGTTAGGATTATATCACTTGATATAATTATTGTAAATGATGATTGCATACAATTGTTCATAACTTTCAAATGTTAAGGGACATTCTGCACTTATTTCAGTACAAAATTTCTGTCATTTTGTTTCAATTTGCTAATACTATATTATGCAATCAAACTGCCTTTTTATTGTTGCTTTTCGTTCGTCATCCTTGTTACGTGGTACATTGGCGTAGGCTATGCAGGCCTGTTGGAGCACTGTATTTCTATTTCTCGCATTTGCTATATTGCCCCCTTCAAGCTTCTACTCAGAGGCGCTTCCGACTACAGCACAGACACTGCATTGGAGTTTCACGTCGAAGTGCACGAGCAATTGCAAGTGAAGAATTTGCTTGAGGTCCCTACACATCGGCTTGAAGTAGATTTGAACCTGAAACCTTCCGGCTACACCACGGCAGTTCATATGTATATGTATATAATAATTATACATATCTGTATAGTAGAATGTGTGTATGTTTGTCCAGATGCATGCCCACAGTTTTGAAGCTATTGCCTAAAATCTTGCACCTAAACAGAGGTCTACCAGGACCACCCACTGGAGGTTTGGCGAATCCCATCACTATTGGGGGGGGGCAGCTATTCACTGGAAACCTTGCAGCTAGCCTGTGCTACCAGGACCACCCTACTGGGTGAAGGGGTGCAAGGAGAACCAGACTTTGCCGGGGAATCAAATTTGCCAGCCAACACTAATTACGGCATTCACACCTATTCACCTAAAACCTTAGAGACCACCAGGACCGTCACACCTCAGGGAGGAAGGGTGAAGAACCAACTTTTTGGGGGCAATGAGAGGCGGGATAAAAAAACTGAGTTTACTGGGCAACACTAGGTGCCCCAAAGAGTTGATGGGGAGGGAAAAGAATCGAAATTTATCGGGCAATTCCAGGAACCACCGAGGTTGGGTGGGTGTTCGTTGGTGTCCAACCCCGAAAGGTGGGTGGAGGTTGGGTGGGGAGAGAAACTGAAATTTCTCTGGCAACGCCGGATACCCCAGCTAGTATATATATATACAGGGCACATCCATATATTACGGTTGAAAAAAATAGTATTTTTAACTCGCTGCAACTTGTGCATTTTTTGGACATCCCTATGTGTATTGTGTACATGCAAATAAGCTCCACAAAAGTTGATTAGCTAAAGTCGTCTATAAAACATTTGTCTCTACTATTTTTTAACATAATTTATTTGCTAGCTAAAATTTTTGTTAACATGCCATTGTTAACCGTTTAGATTTTAACAGAATTTAATTATAATGTAATCAAATGTGCCATCAGACGACTAGCCTATAGCATGAGCGCCCGCATAAATTTTTGCAGGAGGGGGCAAAACACGATGGTCAAGGTTAAAATATTTGTAGCAAGAGGTCAAAAAATGCAAAGCACGGAGTTACGAACATGCATGGACATTTTTCATTGAGGTTTCTTGATGTAAATTTCTCAATTTCACTTTTTAAATTTTCTAGTATGAACTGTTTCTTTTTGCAAAGAAATTTGTTCTAAAAATCGAAAACTATTAGTTGAAAGTAGGTTTTTAAATTCTCAAATATGAAGAAATTTGTTATAAACCCCAAAATTAGTAGTGACAAAAATAGGCTTCAATTTTCCAGGGGGGACAAGTGCCCCCTCTTGCCCCTATGTGCGGGCGCCCATGGCCTATAGCTTACTGCACAGGACGTTTTGAGAAGGTGAAACTTGCCGGCAACCACAATTTCCACCGAAACAGACAGAGGAATAATCACACTGCAGCTGTATATCGAACAGACAGATTATAATTTATAAATGCTAGATATATTAGGCCTGCAGTCATGCACTGGCAATTATAGATAGAATAGAGTCAATAGACCATGCATTTCCACAGTTTTTGAGCATATTAGACATTCAGAATAGTACAGATAATTATATGTACGGCATTGTACGCCCATATTTTACGCGACACCTTTTTGTGGAGACAAACGAAGAGAGGTTGACAGACGTTCGTTCGTGCATTTGGCTTAGCAAGAGGTGAAGTCGCGGGGTGGTTGCAGGTGCCGATACTGCTGCTGCTCCTACTGCTGCTGCTGCTGCTGATGATGATGATGATGATGACGATGGTCTATCGTCATCCGTCAAACTATGTCGGCTGCTGCGTCGGTTGACGTTTGTCATCCCACGCTTCGTCGATCGATAGGAATTTAATCACGAGATGAACGAACGCCCTCTGCTTCCTCTTCCTCCTCCTCCTCATCATCATTTTCGTCCTCCATCATTCCTCATCCTTCTCCTAATCCTCCTCCTCACTTTCTTCCTTCACTCCATTCTCCTCATCTCCCGCCGTCTCCTCTTTTTTATATTCTGTCACCTCTTCCTGTTCCTCCTACTCCTCTTCCTCTTCATCCTCTTCCTCCTCTTCCTCTTCATCCTCCTCTTCCTCCTCCTCATCATCTTCCTCTTCATCCTCCTCCTCTTCCTCCTCCTCATCATCTTCCTCATCCTCTTCCTCTTCATCCTCCTCCTCCTACTCATTTTCATCTTCGTATTCATTCTTCTTACTTCCATCCTCTCCTCTTTCTCTGCCCATGGCACTGTGTCACTTCTTCATGCCCTCCTCCTCCTCTTTCTCCTCCTCCTCCTCTTTTTTCCTCCTCCTCGTCCTCCTCCTCATTCTCCTCTTCCTCCTCATCCTCCTCCTCGTCCTCCTTCTCCTCATCCGCCTCCGCCTCCTCTTTCTCCTCTCCCGCTTCATCTTCCTCGATCGTCTGGCTACTGCACGGTCATTTTCCTTGTCTCATCGATCCTTATGTGCTAGCACGGCTGCTTAATTGTCTACAGACCAAAGACAAACAGTCACCAACTCCATGCACAAAGACTCAAGTACAGTCTTTATCCGCCAACTTAAGCCTGCAATTCGCCAAGTGCCACGGTGCCATTCTCGGCCCTCTGTCATCTGCCATGCGATATTGATGGCCCACACATAAACTAAACAAACACGTGCTTCTACCTGTGTGCCGACTCATTCTTTCTTATGGTGCAGTATAAATTTATAGAGTCGAAACAAAGCTTTACAAAGGATCAGAGTACGGACGTGGACCAATGTTTTGCCTGTTTTGTCATCATGAAGAAACCATAAAAGATAATTACAAGCGATCTATTAAAAACGCACTTTATTGTTCATTAATCTTCACACACGAACAATAATCAACATAATAATATATGCAATCAGTGACAACAGGAAAAAACAAAAGGAACATACACTGCAGTGGCGTAGCCAAGGGTGGATTTCGGGGGTTAAACCCCCCATTGGCCTAGGAAAAAAGTTGTTTATTAGTGGTTATTTATCCACTTAAATAAGAAAAAACAAAACAATTGCTTGTGGTAACAATTGTTTTTCTTAATTTATTTCCTTTGTTGCTTTATTCCCTTTTTATTTACCGTATTACTGTTGGGTTGGTGTCAGAAAGGGCATCCGGCCAAGCCAAAAAAATCCAACCCCCCCATCACAAATTCCTGGCTACGCCACTGATACACTGTTCCGCTAACGAGGTCGCACTGTCGCCTAATTAGATCTTATATATAGGCCTATTGTACAAACAATATCAGACCAGTGGAGTGGCATCTATCATCACAAACCGTGTTTGGCAATCTAAAGTAGCCTAACACTCACTTCTGTAACATATAGGGGACGAAGCTAGGAGAGTCAATATCTAAATAACTTATACACAATCATATCGCTCTAATCAGTGGCGGATCCAGAACGTTTCGAAGGGGGGGCAAAATTTTCGGTCTTGTTGGTGGAACAGAGGAAAAATTTGGTGTGATTTTCGCCGCCAAAAAAGTCGATGACCTTTTTTTAGTCATCGACCAATTTTCCGGGAAAAAGATACCAATAATTCATCCGCCAAAAAAGTTGATGACTTTATTTATTTTTATTTTTATTTTTTTTAGTCATCGACCAATTTTCCGGGGAAAAGATACCAATAATTCATCCGCCAAAAAGTTGATGACTTTTTTTTAGTCATCAACCAATTTTCCGGGAAAAGAAGATACCATTTCAACCGCTAAATCGAATGGGAGGGCCACGTCCCATGCGATTTTTTTAATGCGGGTCTTGATGTCCTGTTTTTCTCTCCCGCTACATTTATTTAATGGCTTGATGAAACCAAATGGGGGGCCACGTCCCATGCAATTTTTAAATGGGTGGGCCATGGCCGGATTGGCCCCCCTGGATCCGCCCCTAGCTCTAATAGGCCCAATAATGATTTTCTCAATGCGAATTTTTCACTTGTGTGTGGCTTTTGATATTAGTGCTGGCCACCAAACCTTGATTCTAGCAGAGTGGAAAAATTGTGGAGTATATAATATATAATACATTATTATCCAGTCCAAATCAAGTAGAACTGTAGGTCCAGGAGGCTTAATTAACTCTACTGAAACGAGTCATTAATTATTTCTCTACGGAGGACTGGAGGATTTATTCCAAACTTTGTGATCTAAGCGCATTATGAAGTTGAACTGGAAGCACGTACTCGACTTTGCGTGTTCATATTATAACCGTTAAAAGCATTTGGACTATTTGTCTTCGTCAACGTTTCAAAGTCATCTTATGACTTTTATAGAAAATCACGACTGTTAGGCTATAATAGACCATGCTTAATCAATAAAATTCTTGTCAAGAATTTGTTTAAGCCTATGTAAAATAATATAGGTCTAAAAGACAACGCACGTTTTCTTTAGCTAGCACAGGATTATTTCTGTGGAACGTCATGCTGTTTAGCAAGCATTTCATCTACGTTGATAAAGCACACACACATGAAAAAATATTGATTTTGACTTTAGGAAGTTTATTATTTCAATTATTTGAGGTGAATTAGGTATTGAATTAGTAACTGTCTGATAAGTCAACTACCGGTACAGTAGTTTGCAAATTTACCATTTGATGGCCACACAAATCTGTTAGAACGAGGCAACCTTCGGACCCTTACTGCATGGTAACATCCGATGGAATTACGCAATAGGCTACACAGTGCCTCTACATGGCACTCTGACTCCCTTAGAGTAGGCGTACCTTAAACGGAGGAGGAGGAGGAGGAGGAGGAAGAAGAGAAAAAGAAAGACGGAGGAGTAAGATTAGGAGGTGTAGGGCGAGTAGGAGGAGGAGGAGAAGAAGAAAATGAGTAGGTGGAAGAAGAGGAGAGAGGGTAATTGTGGTGCCAGATGGATACCGTTCAACTTCTTGGCTGATCCGAATGCCAAGTTATGGCAATGAGCTTCATGCGTCATCGTCTTACGACCGACCAACGGAATGGACGGCGGCGGCGGTGGCGAGGGTGGACTGGGTGGTGGTGGCGGTGAGGGTGGTGGCGGCGGCTGTGCTTAAGTCATATTCTGCGGTCAGAGAGGCAGAGGTCAAGTCAGTCAGATCGGTAGATCAATGGCAGAAGATGTATCACTTCGAACAATTCATATCTATAGGCCTACATCGTATACATGTATGTGGTGCTCCTCTGTACACTGTGATCGTGCGCACGTCTGCACGCACGAAAGCCTCGACGGACGAATGGATAGGTGGAAGGATTGATGGATTAGAGAATGACGAATGAAGGGATGGACGGTGGATGGATGGATGGATGGATGGATGGATGGATGGATGGATGGATGGACGGACGGATGGATGGATGGATGGATGGATGGATGGATGGACGGATGGATGGATGGATGGATGGATGGATGGATGGATGGACGGACGGATGGATGGATGGATGGATGGATGGATGGATGGATGGATGGATGGATGGATGGATGGATGGATGGATGGATGGATGGATGGATGGATGGATGGATGGATGGATGGATGGATGGATGGTGGATGGATGGATGGATGGATGGATGGATGGATGGATGGATGGATGGATGGATGGATGGATGGATGGTGGATGGATGGATGGACGGATGGATGGATGGATGGACGGACGGATGGATGGATGGATGGATGGATGGTGGATGGATGGATGGATGGATGGATGGATGGATGGATGGATGGATGGATGGATGGATGGACGGACGGACGGATGGATGGATGGATGGATGGATGGATGGATGGATGGATGGATGGATGGTGGATGGATGGATGGATGGATGGATGGATGGATGGATGGACGGACGGACGGATGGATGGATGGATGGATGGATGGATGGATGGATGGATGGATGGATGGATGGATGGTGGATGGATGGATGGATGGATGGATGGATGGATGGATGGATGGATGGATGGATGGACGGATGGGATTAACTGACAAGCAGATATGTAGGATCAAATGGATAGACGGATAGATGGACGAGAAGCTGAAATGGAAGACGAATGAGAGTATATATAATTATATAGGAACGGATAAAAGCCCAAGGCAACGTAGGCCTATATCTTGTTTAAATATACGAAATCCATGATGATGATATTTCTTTCTACCTCGTAAATTCCACACAATGACGTTGCTGTTTAATGAACACACACACACACACGCACACACACACGCACTATGAGAATTTTGGAAAAATAACGGGGGTGGGTCAGTCTATGATACACATGGAGTTTGGAAGTGAAAAGAAGATTTTACTATGGAGCTCTAAGAGAGACTGGGGGTTGAACCCTCAACCACCCCGGTAATTCTCACCCTGGACAAACAGAGAGAGAGAGAGAGAGAGAGAGAGAGAGAGAGAGAGAGAGAGAGAGAGAGAGAGAGAGAGAGAGAGAGAGAGAGACAGGGCGAGACAGACACACACACATACATACATGTAGACAGAGACAGACGGAGAGAGTCGTTAATTTGTGACCGCGAGCAGATCTTCTCTTCTAAATGACCGTCGTCACATGAATAAACGCCGTAACTATGTCCTCCGAATTGCAGAGTTTAATTCGTACACTGCACATTGCACAAGCGGTGTCCTGTTTTCCTCTCTACACGGCATGATCATTAAATTCGACCAATTTAAGACTCTAATAGCAAACTGATGGCAACGCAAACCATTGGTTTAACGCGGTAGCAACTTCTAAGCACGTGCACCAGATAATTTTCTTGCAATATTAATTTAACAGCATAGACCATCATAGAATGCAAACTAGTACCCCTACCACGTTCTATAGCTTGTACAATTTTACCAAATTTGCCAAAATCACAGCCATTCGCGGCATATTAGGACAATATCACGCAATTCAGGGTCCAATGACTTTGTGAATGTCTACTAGCCTAACTGTAATGATAATTTGCATTATTATTATTATAGTCGATCTAACACTTCTGAGTCGATTGAATGGTGTAAATTGGTCTCGTTTTCTTTTTCAGTGTTGGGTAGAACAAAGAATTAAAAACGTTATAGGCCTATAGGCGTTGGCTTAAAAGAAAATGCAAAACGGGATTAAGCTTAACTAAAGGCTGCTAACTAACTATGTTCGTTTGCTCCGCTTCGTTTAGACTTATACACACAGTTCATACTCGTAGGCCTAAACTCCAAACTTCTAAAGCGCATAAATAGAAAGTCAAACGCAGAAAAGCTTTTTCTAAAGCGCTGCTGCCATTCTTCTTGCAAGACGAAGAATCGCGTGATGCTTAACACCTGATGCATGATCTCGTTTTGTATATTATGCCGTATACAGTGTTGTTGCTGTTTAACGACATTGGCATTTCAAAGATGATTAGTGTCGCCCTCCTCCCTTATCCAGGCTTGGGACTGGCTGTTTAATGACACTAACATTTCAAAGATTAGTGTCGCCCTCCTCCCTTATCCAGGCTTGGGACTGTACTGGCAGAGTGCAACCAGTGGTTTTTAAAGGCCATCCTATATATATAGTCTACCGTACGCTACGGTTGTAAATTCTCCGTATATAGAGAGACGTGACCACAGAACAGTTAATAAAACGCTGAACATTGCATGTCTGTGTTTTGATTTCCACAGCCAGACACTTGAACATCACGATTAGATCAATCTATATCTATAATTTATAAGGAATAATTTATAAGGACTATGTTTGTATGTGTGTATGTATGTGACTTTGTCCAGAATGCACGCTCACAGTTTTTGAGGTTTTCACTCCAAACCTTCACTACTGCGTAGGTCTCGGCACGAGACGCAAAGGCGAGGGGTTGGCGATTCTCTACCACCATGGGGGCCAGGGTGGGGAGCGAAACCCCCAATTTTTTTTCAAAAAAACGCAGCTATTTTTAAATTTTTTTTCCTAGATAGAGGTCCATCTGAACCCCCCGGATCAGTGGTTGGCAAATCTCCACCACCAGGGGGGGGGCAGGGTGCGGGGGGTCAAAAACACTGATTTTCGCTAAAAATTTTCATTCGCTTGCCACGTATAATTAACCGTTTTAGAGGTGTCTAAAGTGGAGTGGAGGGGTGGGATGGAGGTGAGGGGTGGAGGTGGAGGTGGTGGGGTGGGGTGGCGTAGGGGTCGAGGGGTGGGGTTGGGGATGGGGTGGGGGTTGGGGTGGGGTGGAGTGAGGGAGTGGGTTGAGGTGGGGTGGAGGGGTGGGGGTGGGGTGGAGGGGGATGGAGTGGGAGGTAGGGTGGGTGGAGTGGGGGTGGTGGGGGTGGGAGGGGGTTGGGGGTGGAGGGGGTGGGGTGGGGTGGGATGGGGTGGAAATTTTCGTCAAACCCAAATTTCTCCGGTTGCCTACTGGTATAGAGGTCGCAGTTTGGTGGGGTGTTGTGTAGTGGGGTTGTGGCCGGAGCGGATCGAATCCTAAATTTCCCGGGCAACGCCGGGTTCCCCAGCTAGTAGGCTATAATTATGTTTTCCAGGATTTGAACTCGGATTGGACGTCATATCTTGAGAACGTCATCACGATTTCTATTACGTCATCACGATTACTATTACGTCATCACGATTACTATTATGTCATCACGATTTCTATTACGTCATCACGATTTCTATTACGTCATCACGATTGCTATTACGTCATCACGATTAATATTACGTCATCACGATTACTATTACGTCATCACGATTACTATTACGTCATCTTGGTTACTATTAGTCTATTACGTCATCTCGATTACTATTCCACTCTACACTTAAGACCGATGTCCTGGCATATGAGCAAAAAATAGGCAAAAACTTAGTTGTCTGGCTCACAATCTCACTGCTGTTTGACGCCAAAGATCTGTCCGGCGCGGGATATCGTTCCTCTGAGCACGATTCACACCAAACTGGTCCTACACAGTCGCCTTACATGCGAACGGAAATTATGGCTCACTACTGACCGTTATGGTGTATTGTTCGTCAGGCGATGACGGTTGCCCGGTTCGAACCAGGACGGGTGTTTATCGGCCTAATGAAAAGCCCAGCAAGCACAGAATCGTGAACACACGTCCTCCGCCCCTTTCCTCGTATAACCCTCCATTCCCTTTCATCCCAGCAGCTGCCTGCCTTTCTCCCTGCCTCTCTTCCCGACTCCATGTCTAACTTCTTTCCATATATAACTAACCCTCCATTCACCACTCCCTTTTATCCCTGCCTGCCTTTTCCCTGCAGCCCCTCTTCCCAACTCCATCCCTAACTACTTCCCAGATCCGGGAATGAGTTTTTGACGGACGAGCCCCCGAGGACACGTGACCGCAGATGCGGCCACGTATACACGAACGCCGTTGGACGGAGTCGGCTGTTTATTACAGGAGGCATTTCGAAAACATTGTCAAAACCATATCGCAATCCTATTAATATACATGGACAAGCCGCCGACATACAGCAAGCCTTATAAGCCTATATATACAATGCTTTTCAAGGCCAAGAAATAACAGAGAAAACTGTTACATACGTGCAGAGGTCAAGAGATGAGGCAGAGCAATCAGGTCATGACATCAATAATGTTGTTGTATGCAAATTTCGTACATTTTGTGGTAAAGGAGATCTGATCTATGTTGACACTTTGACCTCGTATATATACATATTATACGTCCAATACCTTCTGCTGAGAGATCGCATCAAAGTAGTTTTCATGCATCTAATATAAAGTTGTTTTCGTTGCTGTACTGTTGTCGCATCTGCGCTTCAGTAGAAAAATTATATATCAACGACAAAAGTTGGTATTGCACGAGGTAATGTAATGTAATGCAATGTAAGTCAGGGTAAGATAATGTAATGTAATGTTGTATTGCATTGAGTTGTATCTATAAATTTATATAGCGGCTCTCGCTGTGTACACCAATCAGAGGCATTCCCAGTGCATTTGACCAAGAGAGAAAAAAAGTGGTTTCAGACAACGAAAAGAATGATTTGGCCAACCAGTTAATAAGGAGGAGCGCTTTGAAGGAGGAAACGGGTTCCACAATCCACGATCAATGAGAGCAAATGCACACATTTCTGCCATGGCAGTCCTTGCTCACGGGACAAATATATCGTGCCGTTCGAAGGAGCGGAGAGGACGAAAAGAAGTGGCTGAGGTCGGCAGACGGATGAGGTCACGTGGATACTTGGGAGCTCAGCTAGAACAAGAACGGCAAATTAATGTCAGAACTTTGAGTTGTGACAATCTAGACGAGCAGACGACGTATTCGTCGCTTTCCAAAATCGGTTTAACTCCACCAAGAACGGAATTGGTCGACGCGATGAAAGGTGGTGGCGAGTCAGCGGTAGAGCCAGGTAGACGCTATAAAGTCCTCCATCTTCATAGAAAGCATGGCAAGGAGGTCACTGGCTGAAAAGGAGGGTCTTCTGGTGATCGAGAAGAGTGTCCCATAAGACCAGCAGAGATGGTTGACCATAGTCAACATCATTTCGGGCTCTTCTCGTTTCGTAGGACCAAGTTCTCCCAACAGCCAGCCTCCTTCTGACGGTATAGAGCTGGTGAAGAGCACAAAGCGGAGCGATCCACGCCAATTTATCAGCCGGATCCCGAGTCCGACGGGAACGTCTCTCTAGGCAATGTGTGCGACGGTGTATTTGATGGCAGTCGCGATTAAACCAGACGACCAATGGTAGGCAGCGAGTTTTCGCTTCCCGTATCGTTATGTTATGTAATGTTACTGTGATGATTGTAGTGTAATATAATGTAGGGTAATGTTACGCAAGGTATAATGCAAGGTAATGACTTGTAATGTAAGGCTTGTTTGTATGTGCACTTGTTATAGCGCCCCTTCAGGCTCTCACTACTCAGAGGCGCTCCCGACTGCAGAACGGACACTACATCGGAGTTTCACGCCGAAGCGCTGAGCAATTGCGAGTGAAGCCTGTGAAGAACTTGCCCAAGGTCCCTACGCGGCGACTTGAGGTGGATTCGAACCTCGAACCTTCCGTCTTCAAGGCAACGATTCCACTACTACACCACCGCGCCCCACAAAGGTGATGCAGGATGAAGTAGTAATGTAACGTGATGAAAGGCATTGTAATATAAGGTGATGCAATGTAAGGTAGTGTAATTCCTATTTACATACTTACAAAATAGTCTGCATGTATCATTTTCCAGCTGCTACATGTGGATTAGTTAAACCTGACATTTTTGTCGAGAGCGGCCCAGATAGGAGCAGAGGCTGAAGAGTCCCGACCGGACGTTAACATCTAATCGCGATGTATCGTAAGCGAAATTGAAATCGATAATGAAATTAAACGCAACGAAAATCAAATCAAACGTTTAAGATGTCACGATGTGTCACGACCAGCACGTGTCACCGTCGCCTCCCAGTGATCCGAATACCCCCTTCCATTCCACGCTCTCTCTCTGTCTGTCTGTCTCTGTCTCTCTCTCTCTCTCTCTCTCTCTCTCTCTCTCTCTCTCTCTCTCTCTCTCTCTCTCTCTCTCTCTCTCTCTCTCGCTCTCGCGCTCTCTCTCTCTCTCTCTCTCTCTCTCTCTCTCTCTCTCTCTCTCTCTCTCTCTCTCTCTCTCTCTGTCTCTCTCTCTCTTCCAACGTTCCTCTTTCTTCCATTCATCTTCCGCTTTCACATAATCTGTTTCTTTTTCGCAGTGACTTTCTTTTGTGTGTCGTGTTTACTCTTCCCGATCACCCACTCATCCTCTCTGCTCTTTGTTGCTCTACTCGATGCTCTTCTTTTTTCATTCCGTCTCTTCTCTTTCTCCGTCTTATCCCTACCTCCAGCCCTCCTCCCTCCATACTGCTCCCTCCCCCCTTCTTCCCTCCCTCCATGCAACAGTCAGCAGATTGTCGTATCGACGCACCTCTGCTATCGTTCGCTGCTCTTCACTGGGAGCGCCTCTGAGTAGGTCTCTTGAAGAGGCGCTATGTAAACACTCGAAACGAACGAATGAAGAAGATCTCTTGTTGTCCTCTGTCACTTCGTTCCTGCCTTTCCTTCTTCTTCCCCTTTCCTCCCGCTTCCCCTTTTCGTCATCTTCTTCAATTCTTCCTAAACTTACCTGTACGCCGGCTTGTCATCCTCTTCTTCCCTCTCCCGCCATCTTTCTCTTCCTTCTTATCTTCGTTTCTATTCTCATTCTTTTTCTTTTTCCTATTATTTCTTATTACGGCGCCTGTGAATAATGTGCAATGCGAGAGGCGTTATATAAATTTACAGATACACCTTATAGATACAATTTATCGATACGATACAGTTCCTTTTCTTCTGTGGCCTACTCCTCCTCTTGTATTCTCCTTCCCATTGTCTCTCTCTATCCTTTCGGTATCCTTCTCTCCTTTCCTCCTTCTCCTTCTCCTTCTTCTTCTCTTACCTATCTTCCTCCTCCTTCTCCCTTTCTTCCTTCTCCTCTTCCTCCTCCTCTTCCTCCTCCTTTTCTTTCTCTTCCTTGTTTTCCTTCTCCTCCTTCTCCTCTTCCTCTTCCTCTCTTCCTTCTCCTCTTCCTCCTCCTCTTCCTCATTCTTCTCCTTCTCTTCTTTGTTTTCTTCCACCTCCTTCTCCTTCCCTTCCCTCTTCTCTCCTCTTCCTCCTCCTCGTCGTCGTCATCATCATCATCATTCGTCTCGGTTGTCTCTCTCACTGATTTGTTGACGGATTGTGTGCGCATGCGCAGGCGTGCTTCGTCTGCCGTCGTCGTCGTGGTCGTAGCTGTAGACATGTAGTTCGATATCGTCGTTGTCGTTCGTCGTATCGATTTCCAATAGGGTGCGTGTTTTGGCTGCTGCTGAAACAGAAAGACATCATCGTAATAGTTGGTCCGTGGCGAGAAGGATTGATGATGGAAATGGAATCGACATGACGCATAAGCTGTCCAATGAGACTGCAGCAAGTGAGGAGAGACCACACACTGAGATAGAGAATGAGAAGGGCACGGAGACAGACAGACGAACAGACAGACAGGGAGATATAGAGAGTTTATACGGCCTATTATACATTGTGAATCTGTGTTGCGTTGCACTACACGGAACAACATTGAATTAGGAGAATAGGAGTATATAGACTATATATACAATTATACATGTACACCGCTCTACACTGAATTGCTGTTATTCCGAACTAATTACGTTGATTGAATTGAGAAAACGCTGAATAACAGAGGATTGAACTGAATATGATTGTTCTTATAATTATGATGATTACGATGATATTTGACATGTTTTAATCCAAAATGAGTTTTGATTGGTTGTCATTTAATTGTCACCTGATTGTATTGAATTGCGATTTAAAAACTATATAGCTTGTGTTGAATGCACAATCACTAAACAAGAGGAAATTAAAGCAATCCGTAAAATGAGAAATTATTACAACATTAATCTAAGATTAGTCTATACTAGTCTATACCCAAATTACGTTGACTTTGATGTGAGTGTGTTGTTAAGAATAAAAATGAGTTTAGACGTAATCTACTGGCAGACTGCATGGCTCATTGTCGTATATAGATAGGCTACATGTAGGGCATTTTAGGCCTATCTAGAAGGCAATGACTGGTTTCACGCCTCAGTTTTATGTGGGCTACAATTCAGTACTTTTTGAAGGAATTGTTTTGAACATCACAACCAGCGATATGAATCTGGTGTGCACTTTGGCGGGAAATATTTCTGACGACTTTTGTTTAGTTGTCCGTCAGAAATTTTTCACAGAATGTTGCAAGTCGCCGGCGGTAAATAAAATCTGATGACCTTTGTTTTTAGGTTATTCACCTGAAATTTGGCCTTCCTGCATATTTTTCACTGCACTACCCCTTCGTTCCATCCCGCTCTTCCATGGTCAATCGGCTGCAATTACCCTTTTCTAACTGCCCAAGGTTGTTTTTACAACTAGCCTACACCAGTTCATTTACGACAGGGTGCATGCAGCAGACTGCACATTTTGTGCACTACTGCACGCTAAAAAAGTCCTGCTACAATAATATTACGATACGAGGATTTACAATTTGCAAACAATATAAACTCTCTTCTCTTTATTAACCGACTCAGACAAAAGTTTCAGTTTATCATTATGACTTCAAATCATGGATTGCACTGTAAACAGCCCTTTAAGAGGTTACTAATATGTCGCTAAATGATTAACCACGTGTTATTCCTGTATACATGAATATTCATGACAACATGAATGCTAATTTAGCTGGAACCCATCCGGAAGCATGCTGTATATCTTCTTCCTGCTTGCAGTGGAAGAGTGGAATAGACCCGGCTTAGAGAAATACCCTTGGTCTTAAGCTAATGGCAATCAGCCTCAAATAGCCATTGATTACAGTCGACTCTTCTGCATAAATCTAAGTGTATACGATCCGTAAATAGTCCGCACGAAATAACTTTAGTGCGGAGCGATCAAGCTAAAGCGATGCGGCTGTTCGTCGACTCTAAACAAATGCAATGAGACCGGATGTAGAGTCTGCGCTCATCCGCTCCAGAGAATATAGTGCACCGAAGAACGGAAGCAGTTCGGAATGAATTCGTCCGCGGTATCGTGATGTTTGTTTAATTTGAACGCATCGTGCACTGAATGTCGTTTGTATTGTTTGCCAGATCCACATTTGGTGAAGCGATGATGCACCGGAAGACGATTTAAATGCACGATGAGTGTAGGCCTAGTGTGTATTTGTCACGAGGCATTCTTTGAATTACCATGAGGAATTCTTTGAATTGTCATGAGGAATTCTTTGAATTGCAATGAGGCATTCTTTGAATTGTCATGAGGAATTCTTTGAATTGTCATGGGCAATTCTTAAATGTCATGAGGAATTCTTTGAATAGTCACAAGGAATTCTTTGAATTGTCAAGAGGAATCTTTGAATTGTCTCGAGGAATTCTTTGAATTGTCATGAGGATTTCTTTGAATTGCCATGAGGAATTCTATGAACTGTAACGAGGAATTTTATGAATTGTCGCAATGAATTCTTTGAATTTCCATGAGAAATTCTTTGAATTGTCGCGAGGAATTCTTTGACTGGTCTCAAAGAATTCTTTGAATTGTCACGAGGATCTTTGAATTGTCACGAGGAATTATTTGAACAGTCACGAGGCATTCTTTGAATTGCCATGAGGAATTCTTTGAATTGTCACGACGAATTATTTGAATTGCCATGAGGAATTCTTTGAATAGTCACAAGGAATTTCTCGAATTGTCACGAGGAATCTTTAAATTGCCACAAAGAATTTTGAACTGCCATGAGAAATTCTTTGAATTGTCACGAGCATTCCATCATCTGAGTTACTGCATGTAATGAATTACACAATGCCTGTGATTGATCCTATGCCTAATAGGCCTACTAAATCGACTAGTGAATCTTCCTAATGTGATATTACGGCTAAGCGACGTTATTGACCAAATTATCGAGATTGTTCCCAGGGCTGTTTTTAAGGAATTTTTAGAACTGCACAACCCCTTCTTTTCCTTCCCATCCTCCATGGTACATTACTCCCAATCGGAGGACAATGACCATTTGTTTGCTAGTCTTAACTGTACAGAAGTGCTTCTACAATTGCACAAATCCATTTAGAACTGCACATTTTGTGTACAACTGCACGTTAAAAAAAGCCCTGATTGTTCCGCGTCTGGTTTGCTATCAACAGACCGTAATAGAATACCAGACCGTCTATCTCGATGAAAATTCAATCCATTGGATAGCCTATTCATTAGTGTCAAGTAATCAAGTAACTGTGTTACAGCATAATTTAATTTAAAGTTATAATCCAAAGAAGCCTAACCCACCCACACCTCGCTCTTATTCTTCCATTCTGGGGATATTTAATTGCATGAAGAATTATTAACTGGTATTATTAAATTGAACTAACTCTCCATTCCTTTCACTCTATCTTTCTCTGTCTCCTTCTCTTTCTCTAATTAGGCCTAAGTGCGAATAAGACTAAAGCACACGTGGCCACAAGCACGCAAGAGCATAAACTTCTGAGAATCTTCACGCAAACCACGTTAAGGCCACGCAGAACTAAGTCACTGTAATAATATCCTACAGCGTCGAATGAGAATGAGATTGCGGTCATTTACAATAATAGACATGTTCAGGGCGTAGGCTATAATACCGGTCGTCGCTTAAAGGATTCCTGTATCTGTAGATCGTTTGGCAATTCACTTCTATATCTGAGAGCTGTAATGCGGCTAAGCGACATTATTGACCAAATTATCGAGATTGATCCGCGTTATGGCGAGTAAGAGCGTCGTCCCCCGCCGGTGTCATGTGATATTCTAACCCCCCTTAAAGGAATTAACCGGTATTGACTATCCGGGGGGATAAACCATTCTATACCCATTATTGAAAAATACGTATAATTGAAAACTTTATGCTGTAATCAAAGCTTAAAGTGACTCCAATTGTTTTTAGTGTCCTAAACAATGTTCAGAGCAAGGCAACTCGAATTTATTTAGTGACTCTTAAGTGTTTTAGATGTTCTAAGTGCTCTAAAACCAACGCAAGCAAAATTATCTAGTAGAAATAAACATACCTGTTAGTGTCATTGTTCAAGACAAAGCAGACGGAAGCAAATTTGAAAAATAAATACACTTGGAAGCAAGGGCGGATACAGACATTTTCGAAGGGGGGGCAAAATTTTCGGTCTTGTTGAAATTTCGTCTTCTTCGTCGCCGAAAAATCTGATGACCTTTTTTAAAGTCATTCGTTCAATTTCCAGGAAAATATACTTTTTTAGTCGTCAGTCATCATATAGTCGGGAGTGATGTTATCCTGCTTTTCTCTCCCGCTGCATTTATTTAATGGCTTGTTGAAAGCAAATGGGGGCCACGTCCCATGCAATTTTTCATGGCCGGATTGACCCCCGGATTCCCCCTGCTTGGAAGTGCCTTTTTCAACTTCTCTTCATCTGGGGGGATACGATTAATACGAGGGATACTCTATGTCGTGACACCGGCAGCCAATGGCGATCTGATCGTCTGCCTTGTTGGGTCTCCGCTGAGTCCGCTCCCTCCGCCTGCGACGAACAACGTCGCTTCTCCTCTGGTCGACATATCGCTGTCGTTGTCGGCAAATGCAATTACCATATATGCACAGATCGCCGGGAAAAGGGATCAACGCCCGGAAACGTGAGGGAAAGTGAATGGGAAAGTGGGAAGAGGAAAGGAAGAAATGACATCTGGGAGGGGGCAGATTACTTGGACGGTCACAGTTGTGGACAGAGATAAGCAGAGATAGAGATAATAGAATATAATAGAATATAGTATATATATGACGGATAGACAGACAGACAGACAGATAAAAAGACAGAAAGACAGACAGACAGATAGATCGATATGGCGACGATCGTATGGTGAAAGATGCTAAGCAAATGTTGAGACTGGTTACAAGTCATCATGACGGAGATGATGTAGGGCTGTAGGCTACTGAAGTAGGAATTGATCGACAGAAAATCAGAGAGATGATGACAAAGTTGAAAAGAGGGTGAGATTCCGTGAGAACACGAAAATGAGTGAGTGAGTGAGTACGTGCGTGAGTTAGCGAATGAGCGAGTGAGCAAATGAGCGATCGAGATAGTGAGCGAGCGACTGAGTGAGAGTGAGTGAATGAGTGAATGAATGAGTGAGTGAATGGGTGAGTGAGTGAGCAAATGAGCGATCGAGATAGTGAGCGAGCGACTGAGTGAGAGTGAGTGAATGAGTGAATGAATGAGTGAGTGAATGAGTGAGTAAGTGAGTGAGCGAATGAGTGAGTGCGTGTATGAGTGTGAGTGAATGAGTGAGTGAGTGAGTGTGTGAGTGAGTGAATGAATGAGTGAGTGTGTGAGTAAGTGAGTGAATGCGTGTGTGAGTGAGTGTGTGAGTGAGTGAATGAATGAATGAATGAGTGAATGAGTGAATAAGTGAGTGAATGAGTGAGTGAGTGAGTGAATGAATGAGTGAATGAGTGAGTGAACGACTGAGAGAGAGTGAATGAGTGAATGAGCGAAAGGCAGAAAGCGTAAGTGCGAGAGAGAAAGAGATAGATTGATAAAAATCGGAAGACAAAGAGCTCTGATTACGAGACGGAAGGCTAGACAACTAACCCTGAAGAGATGAACGACTTGACCATGGAGCGAACAGCAGGAGGAGGAGCCAGCAGTGCCTCTTGGCGGTAGATTATCGTTAGTTTCATTAGCAGCAGCGGACGAGCATTCGCAAGACGGAGAGGTTTCTCTAATAACCGAATTGTTTTCGGCCGATGTAGATATATAGCGCCGCCTGGTGACTCTGTCTTGTCAAAGGCCGACTGGACATCCCTTATATATAATTATTTCGGACAGCATTATCGATGCGCAGACCATGCATTCTAAATAGAAAGCCATAATACCGTGGGACCCGGTTGGGTTCAGAGGTCAACCTTGGGATATGCAGATGAATGGGTTGTGTGGTGAAATACATCGACGACGACGCGAATGATCCACACCGGATTGTGTCGCTTTAGAAGAACGGAACGAAGAGCCTCGATGGGGAGAGAGAAAGAGAGAGAGAGAGAGAGACTGACGGGCAGAGGCAGATACAAGCATACAGAGAGACAGATAGACAGAGAGATAGAGAGACAGAAAGGCAGAGATAGGAACAGAGACAGAGACAGAGACAGACACAGAGAAAGAGAAACACACAGGCAGACAGACAGGCAGAGACAGATACAGAGAGACAGATAGACAGAGATATAGAGAGACAGAAGGACATAGATAGAGACAGAGACAGAGAGAGAGTGAAAGAGAAACACACAGAAACAGAGACAGAGACAGAGACAAGACAGAGAGAGAAGACACGACACACTGGGTCTGGGTGTGAGATTGTAAGACCTGATTCGTTGTATACGATGCCTCAATTCGAAATATCTCGTAGGCCTATATCAGTTGATCCGTATAGCCGATTGCTGTGGTTTTTTTTACATTGGCTTGAGATGTTGTAAACGGTCAACCAAATTCCTCAACGGATTTCGATTGTGGTCATTAAGGTGATTGAGGACCGGTTCCTTGTTCGATCCGTTCGTTAGAAGGTTAGACGTAGCCTATACGGGCCACGCTGACTCTGGCTCTCAACGTGGAGAAGATGAAGCTTTGCTTTTTGCTTTCGCGCATGAGTGACACTGACTATACACTACTCATGACAGTGGACACGCTCTGGAAGCAGGAATAGGTTTTGAATTAGGTCTTCATTTGCTTGTCGTTTTTATGTTCCGCGAGCAGTACTCTGCCTGCAATACTTATATTCTCCCTATTCTATTCACAGTCATCCTAATAGATCTGGTGGTCTATGCGGTTGAACATGTAAACCTTGCAACGGTCCCACCCGTCTGTCAGTCATGACCACAAAGCTTATCAATATAGATCTATTTCACATCTAATAATAATCCTATAATAATAATAATAATAATAATAATAATAATAATAATAATAATAATAATAATAATAATAATAATCCTATAATATAGTCCCATAATAGTCCCGTGCACCATCAGTCTAGACTCTAGAGTCTAGACCTATTATTTCTAATATATTTCTTTAACTCACTTCTTTACGTGTATGTGTATTCCTAAGCATCCACTACATCCTGGAAATTATTTTCTAACATCATATTATTAATCTCATTTTTTTACACACAGCGAACTCTGAATTCATGATTGTGGTTCTGGTCATGTAGGTTAATTGTACGTACGCAGGCCCCTTGTAGGCACACTCAAAAAACGCACTAATATATGGACCATAGATATCTAATTATTTAAACCTCACAAAAGCACTCACTGCTTGGCCTTACATAATTGGGTCGTCTGTCGCCTTTATATATTATTACAGCTGCCATCAGATCTATCAGTGTCTGGATGGCTGCGCTCATAGACCGATATATATATATAATAAATATATATATTATATATATATATCTTATCGGCAACTACACGTCACCTTTAGGTGACGGAAGATGGCGTCCCTGTGGCTGTGAAAAAGCTGGCGTTAGTTGTCAGCCGCGGCTTCTGAGAGACGCAAATTGGATCCATTTTCATATTTTTATACCTGGCTATCAGCTAGGCGTAAAAATCTTGTAGATGAGCAGCAACATGGCGGATCGTTCATTACGAAATGGCTTTCCACGCTGCGCTGCATTCCTTCCGGCTACTTGCCGCGATGGAAGGCCGCTATGGACATCGCGCGGAAGGTGAATCAGTATGTAAGTTGTAACGTGCAATATTATTATAGTAGATCTGTAGTCGTAGTATACACAAGAACTTACTCGAGATGCTCTTGAGAAGGGTATCGACTATTACTCGTATGGCAGCTTATAAAACCTTTTGTTCATAGGGTCTAAAGCTCATTATGGCTCTTTACTCATAATTATGTGTGTGTGTATGCGTGTGTTTGCCAATGTGTATTTATATATGCATTTGTATGTATTTGTGTAGCGCATTGTGTATAGTGTCGCTGCTCCGCATGGCTTCGCAATGTTAACTGGTTGTGTCGTTTCAGACAACCTGCGAGAGCTTATATATATATAGTTGCCCCACCGCTCTGCACAGAAGGGATGCTCTTGGTTTCATCTGTAAGAGGTGGGACTATGCGGAGCTGACCATTTCAGCGGTGGGTCCAATGGTCTAGAATGGACTCCAACAGGAGATATACGTGGCAGCAATTGACGTAAATTTACACATTGTCCTTGAATAAATGGGAAATTGCACATTACAAAAAATTATTGTTGTTCAGTCGCGGGGGGCCCTCTGACGACGGGGGCCCGCCGCCATGGCAGACATGGCATACTGGTTAATCCGGCCCTGTATACGTCTGCTTCTTGGGACAATTACTGAGACTTTTGTTTATTCAATTCAGAACTTATTGTTTTATCGTGTTAGAGTCGGAGCGCCTCTGAGCTGCCCTCTTAAAACGGTGTGTATGCACATTTTGAATGAATGAATTTGCATAGGCCTATGCATGCATTACGTATATGCATGACATTTCATGTATATATATATATATATGTGTGTGTGTGTGTGTGTGTGTGTGTGTGTACTGTTTTGCACTGTCGATATTCATATCTATGTATTGTATGTAATTATCTAATGCAGGTGTGCGTATGTATGTGTGAATGTATGTGTGCGTGAACATTGAACATGTAGGCCATATGTTCGATATACTTACATGTCGCCCGTCCGACCCGAAATGCTTTTTAGTTGACGCATATAAATCAAGCAATAATAGTATACGACCAATGGTATTTACTGAAGGCAGATCATCACATACATCCATACAATGTCGTGATCAATAAAGAAAATGAGCACAATGACGATGATGAGGCCGCGGCGAAATTAAAGGCGGCGAAGACCTGACTTTTGCTTGGACTTATAGGAAGAGGATTAATGGAGCATCGAATGTCCTGTCCGGCCTTTCGTAGACTCGATTACTACGAAGTAAAGCAGAGAAAGAACGAACGGCCGAAGGCGACGCCAAAAAGGAACGTTTAACTGATGGAGAAATACTTCCCGGAAGGATTTCCTCACTTCCACCATACTACAGCCAGCGCAAATTAACACCAGAAGACAGATAGGCAGACAGACAGATTGACAGGGACAGGCACACAGACAGACACACAGAGAGATTGACACACATACAGACAGACAGACAGCTTGACAGAGACAGACACACAGACACACAGACAGACGCACAGACAGACATAGAGATTGACACAGACAGAGAGAAACATGTCGAGCTTATCCGAAGCTGGTCGTTGAAAGGCATGCAAGTGCATGTAGTGTCAATGATTGACAAGCACATGTAGACAAACAAAGGGAGCAAACGTATACAGAGCCCTATATATATATATATATATAAATTATATATATATATATATATATATATATATATATATATATAGTGAAACAGACGATATTACAGTACATGCAGCCCTGAACTGTGAAAACAAGAGAACTAAACCTAGCAAATCTTTTTTGAGCATGTATAATTGTATATAATGTATACATGCATATATATATACACATATGCATATGTAGGCTATATACATATACATATATATATATAATTATATATATAGTGAGAGAGACAGACAGGTGGAAAGACAGAGAGAGGTATCTATATATATATTATGCACTGATGACAACGGATGATGTGCATCACAGAAGACTGCAGAGTAGAGAGCAGCAACGACGTCAGACAGACAGACAGACAGAGAGAGAGAGAGACAGACAGACAGACAGAGATGAGAAGACGCAAACTGACTTAATTTGCTCGTCTTTCGTTATTCGTCGTCGCCTACAGTAGCTGCCTCACTTGAACCATTGGCGACCATTAGAGTAGACCAGAGACCTAAGGGCGATGTGTAGTCCACCGATGGACGGACAGATATACATGCAGACAGACAGACGGACAGACAGACAGACAAACAGACAGACGGACAGACAGACAGACAAACAGACAGACAGACGGACGGACAGACAGACAGACGGACGGACAGACAGACAGACAGACGAACGAACGAGAGAAGAACGAGAGAACTGTCTTTCTGCTCCTCTTCATCTTCTTTCGTCGTCGTCGACGGCACCGATGATGATGGTGACGATGATGATGATGATGATGATGATGATGATGATGATGATGATGATGATGATGATGATGATGATGATGATGATGATGATGATGATGATGATGATGATGATGATGATGATGATGATGATGATGATGATGATGATGATGATGATGATGATGATGATGGTGAGGATGATGATGATGATGGTGATGGTGATGAGTATGGCGATGACGTTCTTCCCTTTCGGCGCCAGATGTTGCTGGCACCGAGAGCGACAGCGGCAGTGGTTGCTGCTGCTGCTTCTGCTGCTGCTGCTGCTGCTGCTTCTGTTGCCAATGCGACGATGGCGAAGGCCACGACGGGGGCGATGCAGAGAGGAGACTGACTGACTGACTGAGAGCCAGTGATGCAGGGAACGTCGATGCTCAACGGTTGCAGTCAGCAGTCAACAGAGGAGGAGGAGGAAGAGGAGGACGAAGAGGAGGACAAAGGGGAGTAGGAAAAGGAGGAGGAGGAGGAGGTGAAGATGGAGGAAGCGAATCGCTGCTCATCGATGCAGAGGTGAGGGGAAAGCATAGCGTCAATCGTCAGCACAGGTAAGTCGTCATCGTCGTGATAATTGTAACGATAATAATAATTAGTCTAATTAATTATCGAAGCGACATAATAAATTAATTATAGGATATTGCTTTGGATGGCTTTTAGCATGCGTGTCTATTATCTATAAACGCATTGAATTAAGACAGGTTTATTATTGGAAATTTATCTGTCGCATTCACGCACCTATAATAATAGAAGCAAAGTCAACACATTTTATGCACTATCAGAATCTTGATTTTGGCAACACTGCAGTGCACGGGGCATCGACTGTCGCTTTGGCCATAAGTGAATCATGTTATAGGTTGTAACAAAGTGACAAGCTAAGAAAATGCATTTGCATATTGGCCTTTCAAGTTGAACATTCTTCGTGAAACCGGTGAGAAAATATCGATTACAGCCTATATACAGGCAGACTGTAATCGGTATTTTCTTACCGGTTCAGTGTTTAATCTAATCTAATCTAATCCTTCTGCTTGGGGTAGGGGAAATTCAGGTTTATGGGGGGGGGGGGGGGCGGTCTTGGGTCGAAGACAGGCAAATCACTGAGGCAGACGAGATCGACAAAACCTTTGTCCCTTTGTTCACTAATTTTTTTCTGACGACTTTTTTACATGTATACGTCTTTCTGTTAAAATTTGTAGTAAACTCCATAATTTTTAATCTGATGACCTTTTGGGGGTAGTGGAATGTCATTCCTAGGGGAACTATCCCCGGAGATGCCTAGTTTAAACACTGCATGTCGCCATGAATCCCGAATTCCTAGTGTGAAACGTAGCCTCTTGCCTGCATGCTATATAGATTTAGATGGATGATGCAGGTGTATAACCGTATACTGAAGTCTTCAGACCGAGCGCTTGTTGAGATTTGCCGTCGAGAGGCGATAATATCTCTGATCTCGGCATCACAATGTCATGTATACTGATGAGATATATCACAGGCTGCAATTGGCAATAACCGTGGATAGAATAACATATATAATATATATATATATATACGAAGGATAATAATGACAGAGGAAAAGTCTTCATCTTGATGATTATTTAAACCAACAAATGAACAATTTTATCGGGGACAAAGTACGTTGAAACGACGTTGAATTGAATGCAATCTCTACTCAAGGATCTTACATCTATAGCTGCTAATGTCTTTTCTCTGAAATGGATTCAGACGCAATGAAGTTAATACCGTGGCAAGATAAACGAGGCTTTCGTCAGATGCGTTTCATTGCTGCAGACTTAAAGCCGTTCTTCTCAACCGGGTTTGGGTCGGGTGCCCTCTGAGTAGTATAGCCTTGAAGGGGCGCTATATAAGACTCCTTAGTGAAAGAATGACAATAAAGAGACTGCTCGTGTGATGGCCTCGGGTTAAGCCAACATATGTAGGAGGCCATTTATGCGTGGACCGGTTTTTAAGGAAAAGAAAACGCAAAAGTACCTACCAGCATGTTTTGTCACAAGCATGAGTTTAAACTGTGAAGCCGCCTGTTTTGTCTTTTTCACTCTGTATGTGTGTAGATAGGCCTATGTATGCTTGCATGTATGCTTGCATGCATGTATGTATGTATGTATGTATGTATGTATGTATGTATGTATGTATGTATGTATGTATGTATGTATGTATGTATGTATGTATGTATGTATGTATGCATGTATGCATGTATGCATGTATGCATGCATGCATGTATGTATGTATGTATGTATGTATGTATGTATGTATGTATGTATGTATGTATGTATGTATGTATGTATGTATGTATGTATGTATGTATGTATGTATGTATGTATGTATGTATGTATGTATGTATGTATGTATGTATGTATGCATGCATGTATGCATGTATGTATATAATATATGTGTATGTATGTATGTATGTATGTAAGTATGTATGTATGAATGTATGTATGTATGTATGTATGTATGTATGTATGTATGTATGTATGTATGTATGTATGTATGTATGCATGTATGTATGTATGTATGTATGTATATATGTATTGTATGTATATATCTATGCATGCATGTATGTATGTATGTATGTATGTATGTATGTATGTATGTATGTATGTATGTATGTATATATGTATGCACGTATGCACGTATGCACGTGTCTATCTGTGTGCCGTCTGTCATATACTAGCATTGGATATAATCATATAAATTATATCCATATACTCGGCAACTGTTCCACCCTTATTCTTCGCCTCCATCTATCCATCCTCTCTGGCTTCATTTGTCCATTTTCTCGTCTTCGCTCTGGGATCCGATTCTCCGATTAATTGAAATCTGCGATGAATCGTCTTTCGCTCAGCATCCGACTCTCATCTCTGCCGCGTCGTCGTTTAGGCGAATACTTATTTAGCGTCGTCTGTAAATGATGAAAACTACCGTGCATTGGTCGAGGATTTTGGGGGAAACCTACCAAACATGACACCAGGTTATTAATGAGATGTGCATCCTATGTTCACGGATTTTAAGGGAATCTGCCAAACATGACGGCAGGTTATTAAATGGATATGAATCTAGCCTATCAGTGACTGCGAAGGTGCGTGCTGTCCTGTAATTACATATAGAGAAAATGCTTGTGCGCTTCGTCGTGTAATTCCGATGCCGTGTCCGCGCTGTTGTCGGGAGCGCCTCTGAGTAGTTGGCTTGAAGGGACGCTATAGCAAATGCGAGAAATAAAAGAATAAAACAAATATTTGGTATACGCTAGAAGCGACTCCATCAGTATGGTCAGGGAACACTGCAACGATGAGTTCTAAAGTCGAAGGCGCACTGGGAGCACCTCTGTGTAAGAGAGAGACAGACAGACAGACAGACAGACAGAGACAGAGACAGAGGGAGAGATACAGACAGACAAACAGACAGACAGAGACAGAGACAGACACACACGTCTGAGCAGTCACGTGAACAATTATTGAAGCTGCAGTGGATGAGCATTAGTGCTATTCACGAAGATAAACATCGCTAAACAGTCTGAAGATTTTGTCGGTGAAACGGCGGCCATGGTTTCGACCGCTGCAAGGGGAAGTCTCACGACGTCCAATTATAGGCGGATCATGACAGGCGACCAGTGACGTCGTCGGTCCTTGTAGGAGCAGAGTATTATGTGGATTTGATTAGAGGGAGAGTCTTGTGCTCTATTACGAGGCAATCTCTTTAAGTGTTCTAACCATATTAGCGTCGACGACCATCAGAGTCAGTCAGCATCTTGAGAGGAGCAGACACGGATGGATCGTGAGACTGTGTGTGTTTTCGTAACTAGATAACGGT